>JAGVVM010001506.1:0-20004 GCA_019149425.1 Psidium friedrichsthalianum | reverse complement strand
TGGGGAAATCTGATGTTCTTATTCGAGTGTCGTGGAAAATTTGATGGGCTCTCTAATACTCTACTGTCTAGATTGATTGTTGAGTCTCTACTGGTAACATGCCCAGGCAGATATCATACGCCAGGGATTAAGGTGCACTTCTGTGTTGGTGAAATGTAGATTTCTGGTATTTCATACATTCTTTGGATACGAAGTAGGTAACACTTCCTTTTGATTATTCTGATGATCTGTCTTTTTTTTTTTTCTTTTTCTTTTTTTCCCCTTTCTGAAGATTCTTCATGGACATGAAAACATAGTAAAACTACCTTCTCCCTTCTTGTTTAAGGAAATATGACCTCATCGGTAGGGAATTTTCTTAGATCTGTCTTTTGCAAATGCTATTGGAGTATCTCTGCTTCCTCCTATGTGAAGTTAGGTCACTCTATTCATTGGAGAGTAGCTTGGGTGTCCCAATAATTTAACATCTTCAAATTGCTTTTAGCCAATGACTTCTCCCAACCACATTCAGAGCTGAAACTTATTGTTTTCATACATATGACGGTCTCCTGCCAGCATTGTTAGTTTTTTGTAAGTTATAGATGACCATTGGCGCACAGGACCTGCCTCTCTAATGATGAGTTGTGGAGAATAATGTCCCTCTTGGGAATCGTTTGGTTGTGTCTTGTGTCTACTTCTGCTTATTATATATTCTTCTTGGGCTGCAGATAAGTGAAAAATGAAGAAAGGGATACACCCCAGATGCAATGGATATCGTATGTGACCCAGAGTGGGAGATTGATGCATGTTATGATGACAAAGATACACAATACTGGCAAAGTTTATCATTTCCGAGCAAAACGTCAGATGGCTCAGAGCTTGGGCAGATTGCAAAATTCAAACGCCGTTATGAGCAGCAGAATGCTGAGGACAATGAAAAGTAGTACCTTTGAAGGTGCAAATGGAAAGATAAAGTTGACCATTTGTTTTCTGGGTTCGATCTTTCTAGCGTGAACACTTAGATTCTTATGGGTATTGCATGTTTCCTACCTTTCTGTTTAATAAGTCCAGGAAGGAAACCTTTTCATCATCATACAGAGAATGAGATGGAAGATAAGAAGTGTATTTGTCAATAGATTGATCGGTTTGTCCTTGGTTTAATTGATTTTTGTTCTTCCTCAATGATGCATCCGGATTATTCATCCTGCTTTCATTTGTCTGGCTGTCAGGTTGGTTCTTGTGAAAGCATTGAACTAGAGCTTGTCCTACAAAATGCTCGCTTGCTGTTCAATTCGTTGTTGTGAATGATGAAATTATGCAACATCTCAATGAAAAATGTGTGAAATAAGTATTCTTATGCGTATCTTTTTTAGTAGATTTGAACTCCGAAAGAGCTCACTGTAAGTTTTAAGTCTAGGATCATAAATCGTGCCAGTTCAGTTGGGTGTCAGTGAGACCTTTCTTTGACGACGGTCCTATTGAAATAAGCTCTTTTTTGAACAATATTTGAAGACTTACTTTAATGGCATCATACTTCAAATCTTGGATAGGGGGCCTGGAGAATCTATCTGATCAACCTCATCCTCATCCTCACCATTATGTACCGCTTGACTCGATTATGTACACCTCGATAGTCCCTTTGAGCTAGATTCGTCTTGTTTTCTCAAGCTTTATCTCGAAGACCAAGTTTTCGAACTTGGCTTGATTAATAATTCAAGCTGTTTGAACTCTAGAAGAATCGAAACAGAGTTAGAATCAAACCCAGTTCGAGTGAGCACTTGAGCTTTGCCTAGACACGAGTGTTTTATCAACATCTGAGATGAATGATGGCTTTGTCAATTGCTGTGGGTGCGTAAGTTTGCAGATTTTTAAGCATCCCATTTTGAGCTTGTACCCGGTATACGCTACAATGGTCATTAAGGGGTGCATGGTAACACTTCTACTTCAGAAATCATTTTAGAAGCAGAAGTTGAAAAATCAACTTCCGCTTCTGAAGCGGAAGTTGATTTTTCAACTTCTACTTCTGAAATGATTTTTTATCCAAGAAAGGCGTTTGATAAACATGACAAAATTTCTACTTCTGGAACAAAAATTCGTTTGATAACAGTTGAAAATTTCTACTTTTGAAACATTGTTATATAAAATATTTTACAAAAAATTATTGGTCCTAGTCTAAAATGCATGTTACATAAGAAAAGTGAAATGCAAATACTAACGGATTTACGTATAATTCGTCATTTAATTATTTATGTAAATGCGGACCAAAAGCATAGGTAGCTCAAATGTTTCCTCTCTTGCCTGTGCCGTGGTTTATATCACAATAGGTATAATATATGAACCTTTTTTGTGCCTAAACCGTTTCTAGAAGCACAAATCTACAGTAGTTGTAAGTGCCTTGAGATCACGTAGATAATAATGAGAACTTGGGACATAAAACTATAATAATGATGAGTCTGTTTTGACATGGAGGCATCTTCAGGAAGAAAGACAAAAGGCAAAAATGGAGGTGTCATCATCTTTATATTTCCAATCCAGCTTTGATTTTCTTGAATTTTTTTATAAAAAATATTATGCAAATTTCGAAAAGTTCTGAAAAAATACATATGATTAGATCAATACTTACATTGAATGAAAGTATAGCTACGATTTTTACGACAATTTTTTCATTAAAAAAAAGTCATTTTTACTTACATGAATATATGGATGGATATGCTTCCTTTTATTATTTTTTGTGATAACATCGATAACATGGGATATGTTTCCTTTTATTATTTTAATTTCAGACAATAATATTAGAAAATCGGATCGTAATTGCACGTGTAAATAGAGGAACATCGAGGAAAAGAGTGGCAACAAATCCACCACAACTATTACCAATGTGGGAAACCAGCCTTAAAGTCAAGAGTGGGCTCCATTTAAGAAACCAACCTTAAAAGTGTATGCTGCATTGACAATATGCATTGAACGTCTATGTTTGTTCTGTACATTGAGCTGATACATGACAAGTGTATACATTATGCGTGAATGCAGAAGAAACACGCAAAAACACAATCACGCCATGGCATATGCATGGCTTTGATGCTCTCTACCAAAATCGCTCCTGGTTAACGCTTTAATACCCGGCCATTACTTTCCCTCCGGTGTTTCGCATGCCATTTCGCATGCCATCTATAATGAAGCACTAAGTCGAACCCAGCGCCTCGATGAAAAAGTCAATGTCCAACGCTATCAAGAAATTCACAAGCGGGTAGTTCATGCTCATCTCTCTCCCGAGGCTCCTCGTATTCAGCCATCGTGATGTTGCCTACTTGTCGCCTCACGTCTGTGTAGTTGAACTTCCAGCTCGCATGTATCTCAACTTATCGATGAGTCCCTAGAGGCAACGGATATTTTTCAATCATGAAGATACTCAATGCCGAAGGTAATTCACAGTTCATTCTTCTAGCTCGCAAACCATGAATGTTGCTAGAAAGAAAATCAGACGACAAGAAAGAAGGCCAAATAATTCACTAGCGAGACGAGTAAACCAATTTATGATTGAGCAAGCTCCAAGGATAGCTAGTACAGACTGCAGTCCATATGCATACCCTGCAAGTTTAAAATAGTGGAAGTAATGCATAGCAATGAGCAATCACGTGTATGTATAGGCTATATCCTTACCTTCATGTTAGAAGTACAATAAACTAAAGTAGTATTCATTTCAAGAAATGTTTCCTGCATCAGATACAATGGCATCTTGGACAACTAAACATCAAATACCTTTCAGCAGACCGAGAGCTCAAGCATAGAGCAGTTCTGTTCTTCTCACAAAACTTTCCTTATGATTAAATGTAGTGGGCAATAGCAAGAATGTCAAATAAGTAAACAGATAATCAGTTTTAAAACTTTAAAACTGAATCTTAACCCACGAGATTGAGATCCAAAGCTACCCATCACAAAAGCATGAAAAGAGAACTACCAAAAAAAAAGAAAAGAGGAAAAAACTTAGTGAAAAATCATATTTTCTCCGACTGATGAGCAATCACGTTTGTTTAAGGGTAACCTCCTCAATAGTCAGTATATCCATGCTAAGACTTCACACCATGCAAGTAAGATCATAAAACAAGCCAGGACCAGCTCTTCTATTTACAATAGTGACAATACTTTTGTGATTTTTGCTAGCTAAAAATTATCCTAACATATAATTGATTCAACCACACTTAGTACAAATTTGATTGTGTAGAGAACATGCATTTTCAAATTCTGCATGAATGTACTTTTGCTGCTATGCTTCACTCAAATGTAAGCTCCTTGATCAAGTGGCATCCAGAAAAGCATCTTCCGTCTATGTTTCACACAAAAAGAGACAGTAAACGCGAGAATTCTCAGCTTGAATACCTTGAGGAACCATTTGCAGTGTAGGTTGCAACTCATGCCAATCTCGGCTTAAACTTGAATATTTACAATAGATGACCGTCATGTATGCTACCTCCATGCACTTGTAGGCCAGTGCAGCAGCACCCAACTCATGCCGATCTCGAAACCGTCGCAAAACCAACAGACTACATCCCCTAAAACCCAACACTTACGAGAGTACCTACTAGAATTGATAAAGGATGCCGACAACAAGGCCCACGAAAATAAGAACAGGACAGAGACAACTTGAAAGTTGAAACAGATATTGTACAATTGCAATTTGCAGCCTCTGATATGATGTGGATCTCGCTTAAAGAGAGATTTGTGACCAAAATGTTGACTATTACCGACAAATCAAGCCACAGCAATTTTAGAGCAGGTAAAGTTGTCGTAAGGGATTAATTGACCCATTGCTTTTCTTTCAGTAGGCCCATTCCCAGGTTCAAACTCACAATCAGATATAAAATGTTCTAGCGTGTTCTATCCAACATGGGGGCTAGTTTGGATACCTAATTTTCCTCAAAGAGTGGTCCAAACATTCTGGTAGATGCTAAATTTTGCTGCTCTCGTTGATCTCTGGACTTTATCCCTTTCTAATGTGAACTACCATTCTCTTAGTGAGGAGGCCTTTCTTGAGAAGTTCCAGAAATCTTATACCCAGCCTCTCTCTATATCTGGTTGCAAAACTCTCCCTCATTTGATGATGATAGTGTCTCTCCCTCATTAAATGAAGAATCTCTGAGATCTTCTTGCTGGAGCTTGACATACGAAAAGAGACATGATGCGGAGATTGGAGTGTGCTTTTGCTAAGAACAGAGTGACAATTGTAGCTTTAAACAGATTCCTAAGATTCCTCTCAAACTCAAACGCCATTTCATAGGAATCACCTAAAATACCAATCCAAGAAAGAAAATCTCAAGCCAATCAAACCCAAACCCAGAATCAAACACCCATTACATTACTAAAAGCATTCAATTCACGCAGAAGTAAAGGAACCACCTCACAAATTTCCTCCAATATCTGACCGGATCTGGACGATAGAGAGGCCGCAAACCCTGAGTTGGGAACGAATTTAGAGGAGCCAAAAGCGAGTCGACCCTCGGCGAGTTGCGCTCGCTTCACTTGAGACACCCTAACCGGAGGATCAGGGGGCCGAGATGATTAGCTGTGGAGAGTGAAGAGCAATGGCTAAGAGAGAGATTGGTGGGTATTTATATGTGTGGCCTCCATTAACAGAAGAACATTGTGTGGTGCGTACCTTAGCGAGTGATATGGAGCTCGCGAGAGGGTTTCCGCTGAACGAAGCTCGCGAGCAACAAGCACGACATCAAGTTCCGCCGAACGAAGCTCAACGCTAACGAGGAAAGAGTGGGGGATCGATGCTGCAGTTGACCTTCGAGACGGAGGACCCTTCGCAAAAGAGGACAGACCAACCCTTCGTGAGAGACAAAGGACCTTCGAGTCGCGACAGAGAACGAGGCGCGAGAGAGGGCCTTCGAACTTGCGACAGAGAAAGAGACGCGAGAGACACAGGTCGAGAGACGCGAACAAATGTGAGATAGAAAAGGATGAGAGAACAGACGTCAGGTAAAAGGAAGGGATAAAGAATGACTTCTCACGGAGAAGTAGCTTTTTTTCACTTCTCAAAACTTCTCTAAGAATGACTTCTGGTGAAGAAAGTTACTTCAGAAGGAGAAATTTAAAATTATGAACCAAACAGATTTCTACTTCAGAAGTTGCGTTACCAAACGAATTTCTACTCCAAAAGTACTTCTGAAGCAGAAATTCTGCTTCAGAAGTGTTATCATGCACCCCCTAATTTGCTGATAACTGTTGATCAGCCGAGCTCTTAAACAAGTGCCTGCGGATAAATTACCAAGATTAATAATCTTCATGTAGATATTAGGAGTTATTCCATGTAATTAATCTTCTGTGGTTGTATAATGTCCTAGTTAGCCTAAACATTATCAGCTTGAAATTGAAACAGCATTGTCACCGGAACCCTCTGATATTCATGCTCATTTCGGATTATGACGGTGACTTAGCTTGTCCACTTTATGTGACGAGACATTACATGTACTAATGTAGGAGTAGCCAGCTATGCCGTTACAGCTTTAAATCATGAGCTTATTAATGAAGCAAAGGCCCTTGAACAACAGAAAATAAAAAGCCAAAACCCTCATCACGATTAAGCAATTCATCCCCCACACCAGGGTCACCACCTACAACATGAAACCTCATGACTCAGCCAGGTAAGAAAAACATGATTTCAATCTTCTCCTACAAGATCAAATTAAACACCATCTCCACCTCCTAGCTTAATAAACACAGCAATAAGCTCACCATTATCCTAGTGCACATCTCACAATGACACGGAACACCGTGCGAATCGTGCTCTCGTGGCTATTCCGTATATGCATGTTCCTTGATAACGGAAGCTAAGCCGACGACTTCAAGGGTCGGGAAAAATGTGACCAATACTCATCGTCGTCTCCGTGGCTAAAGAGACTGTCGAAGAATGGATGGCCAAGGCCCGTTGGGTGCTGGACCAAGCCGTGGATATGCAACCGGGGGACAGTCTCCGCCGTTCCGCATTGCGGTGCTGCAAGAACCGGTGTGTTGACATTACTTCGGATGTCGAACACTGTGGGTTGTGCGCCATTAGGTGCCCTTACACTTGGCAGTGCTGCTTTGGCTTCTGCAGGAACATAAACATCAATCCGCTTCACTGTGGTCGGTGCTTCAACCGCTGTCCTTTGGGGTCCCATGTCTCTATGGAATGTGCGGGTATGCCCGGCCTCTGCCACCGCGCCGCCCTTACCCTCCCAAGCAACCCTGGCCTTTTCCGCCCTGCCCTCCCAAGGGTGATCGGCCACCCTGCCCGCCCAAGGGTGATCGGCCGCCTTGCCCGCCAAGGGTTATCCTCAGCCACCCTGCCCGCCCAAGTGTGATCCGCCGCCCTGCCCGCCTGAGGGTTATCCTCAGCCACCCTGCCCGCCCAAGTGTGATCAGCCGCCCTGCCCGCCTGAGGGTTATCCTCAGCCGCCCTGCCCTCCCAAGGGTGATCATCAGCCACCCTGCCCGCCCAAGGGTGATCATCAGCCGCCCTGCCCACCCAAGGGTGATCATCAGCCGCCCTGCCCGCCCAAGGGTGATCAGCCGCTTGCTGTTACTCGAGGGCCACCTACCATTAGCTCGAGTGTTCTTTAATTCCTCTAGTATTGAATTTCATATGTGGATGTTATTTCTTGCTGTTATAATCAGTCTAAATTCATGTTTCTCATGCCTAGTATGGATCATAGCCCTATGCACTACACAGTATGCCTATGGACCATCCCCCTCTCCTCAGAATAAGCTCAGTTCAGGTCGATAGTTTCATGAAATGGATCCTCTGGTCTAAGATGTCATTTTGTCAGTAAGAAAAGAGGTGGTCTCTTGTTTATTGAGTCCACCGAATATGAACTGTTTTCATAGTCCAATCGCCCTACCTTGATACCTCCGTTTTGGGCTCACGTTTAACGCTACGACACACAATCAACTGATGAAGACTAGCCTCATTTCGGGAATACACGCTGATGAAAATGACTATCTATGATGATGGGAAAGATCAAACCTAATTCAAGCCAGCCTCTTGCAACACTGCAGTTTCCACCTGGAAAATCCTTCAGACAAGAACAAGCTACACCAAAATCGAAACAAAACTCCCTCCAAAGACAAAAGAAAAATAACTGCACAAATCGAATTGTTACACAACAGAAGAGCTAACCGTAAACTGATGTTTGGTTTCGAGCCTTTCTATTTGTCCTTGTAAGTAGGACATGAAACATATCGTTTGGAGGCTCGTGAAAGGTGCCAAAACAGAGTAATAGGAGCTTTAGCACATTGCTTGCCGTTACCAGAATCCATTAGAAATCTATTTTTGATGCAATGAGCAATGAAGGTACAGATTGTCATTAATACAAACAAATTTACCAAATAATCGCCAGAGAGAGAGAGAGAGAGAGAGAGAGAACTTAAGCAGCAAGCAACATAAACAATTTTTTTTTATATGAGAAGCTGTGTATCTGTTACAAAAAAGTAGAGAGAAATACGGATTACAGCACAATGAAACTAATTGGGGATAAAGCTACCGCTTGGGTATGAGTTTGCCGCAACCATCTATGCTCCCTAATAAGTAGGGAAGCTAGGATCCACATCCCGAGCCCAGGACTCCAGTCCCCCAATGATATCCTTGGCAGAAGTAAAGCCTATATTCTGGAGGTAGTTGACAGCCCTTTGTGAATCATTACCTCTTCTGCAAATCACATAAAGGCTTGCATCCCTCTGGCCTTCTGCTTCCTTTAAAGCTGATGAGATTTCAGCTACTCTTTTTTCTAAGGTCGACAGTGGAATGTTCAAGGAATTGGGAAGAGATACAATCCTGAAATGGTGCTCAGGGCGGACATCTACCAGTATGTGCACTTCGCCGTTTTAAGTCTCTCACTGTAGTCCTTACTGCTTATCCTGGAGTCTCCCAAGGCAAATTCAACTTTGAGGGGCAGACTGCATCCAATATAAGATCATTGGTACAGAGATTTTCTTCAATTAAGTATAAAAAAAAAGGCCAGATAGTATTTTCTCTCATTAATCATCAAACGTTCCATCTTCAAAGAAACAAGATTTAAGTCGGAGTTCAAAAATGCCAAATAGAGCACCCTGCTTCGTTTTACTATTTGGAAGCACTTTTTCCCCAGATGTGACACCAAATGATATTATTTCAGGCTCTTGCGCTTGTCACTCGTAATTATAAATCAATCACTTGCATAGAGACGTTGTAAAACATGTCAAGGTAATAGAAGCACAAGAAGAAAAACACCCTTAATAGGATCATGTCAAGGGGAGAAGAAGAGCTGAAGAACACATATTACCACAGACAATGGGGACTGGGTGAACTTCTCATAGTCAAATTCTTGAAATTGTTTCGTGTGAATGTTGCATTCTCTCCACACACTTCACAGTGCAAAGACCTGCCTCTTATCTTGACCTAGACATACAAAAGAGAAACAGGAAATAGGTCGGAAGCTCTTAGAGTATTGCACAAACAGCACACTTGAAGAATGATCTGTTTCAAAAAAAAAAAAAAAATCTGAGTTCATAACATAATGCGATAATGCATACAATTCTTATCCGTCCAGATAAAGCATCAAACAAAAGCATCCTTCCCACTAGTGATTCACCAACTGCACTTGCAATCTTTATTGCCTCGAGTGCCTGAAGACAGCCAATGATTACCCGGTACTGAAAAATTCACATTAAGGAATCACGCTCAAGATCTTAACTAATACACAATGGAAAGGAATGCTGTTTCCAAAAGATCTTATCTCCATTAATGACCACTGATAGGAGAATGTGGAAAATTACAATCTCCACTCAAGGACATACTTCCAAGAATGGAAGGAAATTCACAAGCCACCAATTGAGGCCACTTACCTACTCCTAGAACTCCACTATCAGAACATCGCTGGCCACGCTGTTGTCGGTGGTGGAGTAGGAAACAAGCATCGGTAGCATGGACCTCCATGTAGTTATAAACTGTGAGCTGTACACATGTAATTTACGTTTCTGTTAGTCTCAAAGCAATAAAATTTCTGGTCCTTCTGAATGAAAAAAAATGCAATTCAAAATCTCGTATCGAAGTAACTGCTAAGCTTACCTGCCCCTCCATTCCGAGTGCAGCACCTGATACAAGAGGCTGCGCTTTCAACAGAAGCAACTCATCAACAATTACAGCTAGAATGCTAGGCACATAAGAGATTGACTTGCTTCTCTATGCTCAATCAACATGCCAGACCATAAACTCAAAAGAAGTACGAAGCTCATATTTGACAACTCAGCTCAACTACCAAGGAGCATTAATATTGATACATTTACATTTCTTAGGCGCACGCTATCATAGGAAATTTATTCTGGTAGATGATGTGTATAAAGCTATAAGCCTCCTCTCTGCTAGGGACATCTCAATTTTCACGGAAAAAGGCAGCCAACCAATAGAAGTCAACTGGTGACTTGGTGTCTTTGCCAAGTGAAAGCAATCACAGGCCTGACAAAAAACCAGTATACCTTCCCCAACACCAAACAGCAATCACTGATCATGTACCGGCTTGGAGCATTATCTGTTGCATCTACCACAATGTCATACCTAGCAAGCACGATAGAAATGAAATCAAGATACTTCAATCGCCGAGAAGTGAGAAAGAAAGAAGAAGCAAAAGTTGAAGGGAAAAATAAAATGTCAAAATAGCATATTATCACTTCAAGCATACTTGCTCAAGATTTCCAAGGCATTGAAAGTGCGTAAAGCCTCTTTGTGTTCATCGATCTGAACTGTTGAGTTGATGCTGAAATCACATTAATACCTTATCAGAATACACTAAAATTCCAATTAAAACACAACATGTGAAATCTCAGAAAAGAAAAGAACAGGAAAAGAGTCAGTGGTGTCACGTACGCACGACAAGCAGCAGCAGCAGACTTGACCTTTGACCGGCCTATATAGCTTCGGTGTGGATAATCTAAAGTAAAGTGTAGCATAATGAAGGACGTCATTTCTCAAACTCACAACAGCAAAACAGCCAAGAAAAGCGGAAAGGCAATTGTGAATGGGCTCAAGAGCGAATTCCAGCATGTACTGCTGTGCATATTATTAAGCTCTACCACATCGTTGTCAACAATACCCAACCGACCTGGGTTTAATCACCAAGCATATTGAGTAAAGCAAATAGCAGAACTACAGAACCACAGTCGCAAGCAAGCTACGAAATCAATATATCTACCAAGTAAGTCGGTAAAAAGAACATACCGACTCACATGCCGCCAGATACAACAGAGCCGGCGCGATCCCATCCTCCGCTCCAACCACTAAAATTGACGACTTCAAGAGATTCGACCTGCGCTGCACAAATTAAGCGACGAGCGACATAATTAAAACAAATTCGCAACAAATCATAAGCCACCCATCGATTGCAACAAATCGCCAATTAGCTCTATCTTGGAATCGTTTCTCGAGCATACGAATTGGAGGTAAAGGAACCTTGAACACAAAAAGAAGGAAAGCAAAAGCTGACGGCTGTATCTGTGGATCATTTAGGCGAGAGACCGTGTCCGAGCCCAGAGTCGACCCTAGTTGCCAGAGGACACGATCCGTTGCCCGAGACTGCGTCGTTCCGGCAGTTCAAGTCCTTGAGCTGAGCTTCGAGAGCTGAAATCTTGGTTCTATTTCGCTCTTCGTCGCCTTCAGAGCTTTGATTTCGCTGAGGATTCTAGCAGCATCAGCTCCACCAGAATCCATATCTTTCGGCGAGGCGTTGAGTGCGAGAAAGCGATTGAGCTGAGAGGTACACAGAGACTGACACAGTGCGGGAGACGGGGGGCTTCGAAGATGACAAAACCCTAGCCCGGATGTGATGTAGAAGGGCAACGCAGGGCTTTTTACAGAAATAGTGTTAAAAATTTAACTTTTTACAAATTTAGATTTTCATAAAAAAAATTTACGAAAACGGGGCTTGTCGACACTTGAAGCGCCGAACAAGGAGGGGCCCCCTCTCCCACCAATGGGGCTCCCCTTCCCCCCCCCCCCCCCCCCCCCCCCCAAAAAAAAACCCCCTCCCTTTATTTTCAACAAATTAACGCCTCCCCCCTTTTTTCTTTTTACAAAAAGGGATCTAAAAAAATTATTTTTCACCCAAATTAAGTTTCTCAGGCTTAGGTAAAGCTTTCAAAATATGATTTTTCCAATTTTATAGTTTTTTTTTTCTAATAATTTTCTTTAAAAACTTGATTAAGAAAATCAAGAAAAATTAAAAAATTAAAAAATCAACTTTGGAGACCTTGGCCAACCATAGGGAATCATTTTTGAAAAAAAATAAATAAATTATCATATTTTTCGCATTTTTAGTATTTTTCTGAAAATATAAAAATACTTCAAAATTAATAAAAAAAATAGCATTTGAGGGCAAAAAAAGTGTTCACGAAACAAAAGTCAATATTTTAAATACAGAAAGATTGCCAATATTTTATTTTAAATTACCTTTCCATTTAAAATACTGACTTTTTTTTCGTGAACACTTTTTTTGCCCTCAAATGCTATTTTTTTTTTTATTAATTTTGAAGTATTTTTATATTTTCATAAAAATACTAAAAAATGCGAAAAATATGATAATTTTTTTTTCAAAAATGGTTCCCTATGGTTGGCCAAGGTCTCCAAAGTTGATTTTTTAATTTTTAATTTTTCTTGATTTTCTTAATCAAGTTTTTAAAGAAAATTATTAGAAAATAAAAAAACTATAAAATTGAAAAATCATATTTGAAAGCTTTACCTAAGCCTGAGAAACTTAATTTGGGTGAAAAAATAATTTTTAGATCCTTCTTGTAAAAGAAAAAAGGGGGGAGGGTTGAAAATAAAGGGGGGGGGGGGGGGGGGGGGTTGGGAAGGGGAGCCCCCCTTGGTGGGGGAGGGGGCCCCTCCTTGTTCGGCGCTTCAAGTGCCGAACAAGCCCCGTTTTTCGTAAATTTTTTTTATGAAAACCTAAATTTGTAAAAAGTTAAAATTTTAAACCTATTTCTGTAAAAAGCCCGGCAACGCAGATGAAGGAGACAAGGAAAGGTTTTGACTTTTGACTCGTTGACTGCATATGGTGAGGGTGTCATGATAACACTTCTCTATCAGAAATCAACTAATCAACTTTTGTATCAAAAAGTTGATTTCTGATAGAAAAATACATTTGAAGCACGAATGGTAACATTTCTCTTTGTCAGCGACCAACGGCGGCAGCAGCGACTATGGCTGACAATCGGCAGTCGACGACGGCGGCGACAGCAGCGAGCAATCGGCGACTGGTGGCGATGGCGGGCAACCGGTGACCGGCGGTGGCGGTGACCACGATCAACAATCGTCAGCGGGCAACGACGGCTGCGGAGACCAGAAGTGATTTTTGAAGCTTAGAAGTAATTTTTTTCTTCTCAAATTGGGCAAAAATTTCTATCATAAGTGAAAAAGTCTATTAGAAGTGAAAAAAATTACAAAACGGATTTTTACGTGATTTTACCAAACGAATTTCCCTGCCATAAGTTGTTTTCTCTGCCAGAAGTAATTTCTGAAGTGTTATCACGCGCACCCCGATTAACCAATGATGAATTGCCATCGCCACATTACCAACACAATCGCAAAAAAAAAAAAGATTAAATAATAACATTTCATTAAAATAATTGCTCGTGTCTTTCAAAGTAATTAATTAATGAAAAAAATTACCTATTCTCCATAATAAATTATGTCTTAAAATTTCCATGAAATTATTTTCATCATTTGTTTTTTACAACCGATACTATATATATATTATATATATATATATATATATATATATAATATTCGTTTTTCGTGAAATAAAACGAGCGCTAGCTATCAAATTACTCCAAAATTCAAAAGCAAGGGAAGGTCAGAAGGCGTTAATCTAAGATGTCTAATGGCGATCAGCTATAATATATTTAATTGCTCATGACATCCTATGTGGCAACACAAGGCAAGGTCAAAACTGCAATTACATATCACTTAACTTCAAGCACTTGACATATATAAGGATTTGTTGCATGGCTTGCGACCTGTAAACTTATCACGTGGCAAATATGAAGACTTGCACATGCAACAAATTTAACGGCTGGAAATTTTTTTTTTCTTCGAGTAAAATTTTCGCCCAACATCTTTTTATCTTCATGAGCCGTTCAAATTGTGCAGATTTTTTTTTTTTTGTTCAGTGGGTACAAGTTGACAAACTTTTATTTTCAAAATTTGACCGATTTAATTAAGCAATTGTACCTCTCAATTTCCTTTGGATGGCCAATTGGAAGATTACGAGCCCATTGTAAGTTGAGCACAGGCCCAGTCCAGTCTCTTGTGGCCCAGTGATTCCGAGCTCAAAATGCCTCACTCGGGACAGCCCGACCCACATAGCCAGTGCCGCCAAAAAGGAGTACTCCCGACACGCGCTGAGGTTGGCGCGTGGATGGATTAGAAATGGGATAAGTCGACGTTCAATTGTTATGACCAAAACCGATTCTTTTAGTTGTGGAAAGAGACTGAGAAATCCTGGACGATCGACGAATCTTGTCGGCGCTACGGCTTTGATAGAAAATGTTTTGGTTTATATAGTTCCCGATAATTCTAAAAAATCAATGGAACCGATTTTAAAGTGCAACGTAAAGGTGTATTGTTAAACTGACAATCCGACCAAAAATAATAAAAAAAATTACAAACTTATGCGAAATTAGAAAGCAAAAGATCGCCCCAAAGATTTCATTAAATAAAATTTAGGCAATCTTTCATCTTCCTAGCACCATAATTTTTTTTAGAGGATAAGTGCACGAAAAGTCTTAAAACTTTTCACGAAAGTATAATTGAGTCCTAAAAATTTCATAAAGTACAATCTAGTCTTCAAATTTTCAAAAAGTGCAATCAAATCTTTAAAACTTATCACAAAAGATATGATCGAGTATTAAAACTTTCAAAAAAGTATAATTACTTCAGGATTTGATTTCATCAACTACATAAATTTATAAAATGATTACACTTTAGAAATTACACTTTTATGATAAATTTTAGAACTTTCGACGAACTTATCCCAATTTTTTAGCCATCCAAAAAACCAATTTCCATTGGCCACGGAGAGAACATGGGTGATGATTTGCATTTTTCCGATTTCTGGGCCTTCTTGGAGCCGCATGGACGAAAGCACGAAGTTGATGAAGTAAGAATTTAAGGAGAAAAAGCTGCCCGAATCTCTGCGGAGTTGGACTCAGTTAGAAAGTTCCTTCTTCCTAGGACGATGTTTGCTCACCATTCGAGATACATCATGCTACCCAACAAAGGGACAATAGCGGTTACAGAACGTGGACGTAATCGCATCTATCAGCTGGCCGAAGGCAAAGTGATGAGTAGATAGCCGAAGGCAAAGTGCTGCGAGGAATTCGGGGAACATGCATGAGGTTTTATTTCGTATGCCCTACCGGGAACTCATTAAGCATCGATTTTTTTAAAAAAATATATATTATTTTTAAAGCGTTATCTAATTTGTTCGCGTTATACACAATCAATGCTTTGAAATTCAAGAGATTTTCTTATTAAATACGACGTAAGAGTGTTTGGGAGCACACGTTGACAAGACCTGCATGCATTTATATAGTACCTTTTTTAACAACAATTTAAAACAAAAACCCACACTTCTTCCACCATTATTGATGAACTCCTATTCTGCCTATGATCCAATAAAAATAAATTCGTGCAGAACAAAGAAATTGCTTCAAGGACATCTCCAAATTTGATGAGGAGGAGGACATCGAAACTTGAATCTCTGGATTCATGGAAAAGGAGTGGGGGTCCTCATTCAACTTGGAAATTGTACCGAACCCTTCGATTCTAGGCGATTCCAAGTTACCAAAATTTGGAGCCCATAGTAAATCGATCCGATTCTTGATTCCTTATATGGAGCCGAATAGGGACCGTATGCCTTCTTTTTCCTTTTCCTTTTTTTTTCTAATTAGAATTGAAGCTGCATTGGCAGAGAGACAATATGCATTGTGAAATTTCTGCTCATATCCAAAGCCAAGCTCCAAAATCGCGATCAAGACTCGGAAGAAACTAAATATTAGTTACTTTTTATGAGAAGGAAAGAACTCATGCTGAGTATCACATTAAGTAGGAAATCCGTTCACACTTGACAAAAAATAAGTCTTAGATTATCAAATTCTAACATTAGAAGTCTGGTCATTCACGAAAGAATTATAACTTCAAAAGAAGGCACCTCTAGTTCTCAAGGTCCGTTCTCGGTTTCACAAACTATGAATCCATCCCGTGAGGTCCGGTTCTCAACTCCAAGAAGGGAATCGATCACCCCTAAGATTTATAAAACTGTTGTCTTTATAATACAACTTAGTAATCACACATTAGAGAGAGAGAGCACGTGGATAATAAATTAATTTGTCTTATTTCTTTTTCTTTTTTTGGTCAATGTTTGTCTCTGTTTCTCTACTTTGGAATTTACCTGTGGGTAAATAAGCATGTATACAGCTTGAAGCACCAGAAGCTAATTTTTCAAATTGGGGCCGTGATGACCGGTTCGAGGAGTTCCCACCCTCATCGCCCAATTCTAAGCTAGTCAATCTAGCCAAAGCCCCGACCAAAGTCGCTGTGTTTGTAAGTGCACGCTTCCGTCTGCATAAAATTCTTCCTTTCGTCGCTGAACCGGTCCATGTGGTCGGGCCCGCCCACGAGCGCCCCGACCAGCACGTTCGGGTTCGGGTCGCGCCGTCCGAACCAGTTGTCGTACCCCTGCGTGCACCCGATGAATCCCTTGCTCTTCCTGTACGGCGGGATGGACGCGCCCGGTGGTGCACTCTCAGAGGGTACTTATCCCCGTAGCCCACCAAGTAGCTCGCGCCGCGCGGGTTGTCGCCAAGGATGTAGTCGACCTGCGACTTCGCAAGGCGGAGGAGCTCTCGCGGGCCCACCCGCTCTCCGCCGCAGCCGAGCGTCTGATTCGCCGCGCGGAGGTGATCGGAGTAGGCCGACAGCAGGAACGCCGCGCCCCGACACGTACTGCATGTTTGTTCCACTTGCGGACGTACAGTAAGCCCCCCGGGGTGCGGTGCACGTTTGGTCGCGTGTTCTTGCTGAGGCAAGCGCACAAGTAGTGCTCGGCCTTGGAACGGTACCGTTCCAGGATCCGCCTGTGCGGCTCGTGTTTGGCTCCATCGTCCATCAGCAACTGCACCCAAAATCGGATACGAAACTTCGATCAATCAAGAGTTAATGCAGCGATGAAGGGGAGAGAGAGGGGGGTCGAGGGGCATACCATGGAGGCGAGGATTTGGACGCCGGCGAACTTGATGTCCCAGCTGAACTCGGCGATGGCCCAGGGATCCCACCTAGCAACACCGCATTGTCCATCGCGTACGCCAAGTAGCCAAACGCTGCCGGTTGGCCTTGTAGAGCCACAGAGCAGCCCACAGCAGCTCGTCGTTTGTACCCGCTCACCGACGGGTAGTACCCCTTCGCCGCCGCCACGCTCGCGTCATACTTCCCCCTCCTCTTGTCTCCAAACTCGAACAACTGCGCAGCCACCAGCAATTTAACAAACTCACTTCATTAAAGAAAGAGTAAGAGAGCGCGGTGCGTTTCTAGTTGTAATGCTATGGTTCACCTAAACGCAAACCGTTTTTGGTATCATGTGGTTTCCCAGCTGGTAGTATCGCTCAACGGATGTCGCTATAACGGTCTCAATGTACCTGCTGGGCATGGTGCAATAGCAGGTGGGAGTAATGTCGGTTTGTTTCCCTAAACACAATGGAGGCCGCTGCCATTGCTGCCGCAGTCTCGCCTGCAATTTCCGACCCGGGGTTGTCCTCGTCCACTTTGTACGCCTGCCGGGACGTCGTCATGTCCTCCGGCCGCTGCCAGCAGTAGTGGTCCGTGTCCCCCGTCGCCACCTTAATAGTGAAAGAGCTGGTCATTAATTAATTCCTTGACCCCAATTAATCAAAGGACCCAAATGTGTAACGTTTGCAAAGATCTGACATTTAGAGGACCAAATCTACCTAATTTGGTTAAATCATACGTATACGATTGTGATCGACCTCGATTCATGAACGACAAGACATGCTAAGGCAATTTTATCAGTAAAAGAAAAGAAAAAATTATGAAAAGAAATAGGGGAGAACGAATTATATATGACACCTGAGCCCAGAGGACGTTGGGGTGGGTGTGGGCTTTGACGAAGTAATCGGTGCCCCATTTGATGGCCTCAAGGGCGTGGGCCAACTCGCCGGCGCCGGCGATCTGTTGGCCGTACTCGATCACCCCCCACGACAGCATTGTGATGGTGAACGCCATAGGGAGGCCGAACTTGACGTTGTCGCCGGCATCGTAGTATCCTCCGACCAGGTCCACCTTTCGCATCTCAACAGAACGCAGAACCCGTCAATTATGTTCATTTAATGCACCACCCTCATGGACAGGAAATCAAAAATGGAAAACGAGAAGGAAAGAAGATTTGAATGGCGTCGGTTGAATTGGATTAGGACGAACCCTTGTTCGAGGCCGTCGGTGAGGCCAGAGTGGTCGCGCCAGGCGACCGCGCTGATTGTGGGCAGGTGGGTGGGACGGAGCGCTGCGACTCGAAGTAGAGGAGGCTCTTTCGCAAGTGCAATCGCCATAGTCCTGGAGGCCGAGGCTGGGAACGAGAGACGGTTGCGAGCGTGAAGAGGAGGGGGAGGAGGAGAAGAAGAGCGGAGCGACGACGCGGGAGAAATGCGGACATGGCGGTGTTCATGCAGGGATGGGGTCTTCTCTCCCTCCCTCTCTCTCCTCTCTCCCTCTCGGCGGGTATGAACGTGGAGTTATAATATGCGAGCCTTCTGGCACTTTGCCTGGACATGGACTAGCAAAGAAGGGAAAAAAAAAAAAAAGGGGACAAAAAAAAAAAACAAAAAAAGGAAACTTGTGCGATGACAAAAACAATTATTATCTAGGGATTTGGTTAACAATCTGTAATTTATGGGAGATTTTTAATATTATTTCGAGTGTAATAAGAACAATACTCCCTAATATAATATTTTTGCTAAGAGTCCCGAGGACATTCACTAAATTGAAATAAGTCTTCGTATACGTTACTGTACCTGCACGCGTTGGCCTATTGGGGACAAGTGTCGTCCATTCAAATAAAATGCTTCCATCCGTTGAATTTTTTATATAGGTAACGATAAGAATTTATATATATATATGGATTGAGTAAAAAACGATAAAACCTCTGCTCGTTATGTTATGCAAAATACGACGAAACATTCTAATTTTTTTCACTTACGAGGGCGACAAATGGGTACTCTTCATGGGGGCTGAAGCTGGTTTGACAGAGGAAAGCTGGAAAAACCAAATTTCGTAGAATTCTTCAATTGGATCGGGGTGGGGGATTGAATGACCCTCGACTCCCACTGCTTTTTACGTGTTCAAACCTTTACATGACCCCTCTCTTTTTAGGTTTAAACGCAGTTTGGGATTTAAGTCGCCCGGCAATGGCATTGGTTCAAAGCGTGGTTTGGTGAAAAGAAAAATTCAGACACTGGAAACCTTTTGGGTCTGAGCGCGTGCGACCCACCAGCCACGCTTTCGAAAGAGAGGGAGAACAAAACTCGGGATGACGGTGGAAACCAGCTTGGGGAGAGAGTTTTCACGTCCCAAAATCCGAGTGGGTTGGCGAAAAGGCGTTTCTTGGAAAAATAATTTTTTTAGAAAAACAATAATATTGTCGGTATTTCGGCTAAAACTTAAAAAACGAACTGGAAAATATTTTTTAAACGTTCGGCATGGGACAATCAAATTGGACCATTACTCCATGCACTCTTTTTAATAATTATTATTTACTTTACTTTTCTTATTTTATTTATGTTTTTTAAAAAAGCTGAAATGTTTACCTCTTTTCTTTTTTCTTTCTTTTCCTTTCTTTTGGACTGACTTCACATGTGAGGCTATGGGCTTCCAAGCGAGCCGAGCCTCACCAGATTTGGCGAGGTTGGTGAGACTTGTTACCAGGGCCTATGGCCGAGCTTGCCTCC
>JAGVVM010001505.1:0-11420 GCA_019149425.1 Psidium friedrichsthalianum | reverse complement strand
CCAGTTGAGCCCAAGTCCTTGCCGGTGGCCGCCGTCAAAGCCATTGGGAACGGCCGGCTGAGGTCCCTCAGGCATTCTTGAAGCTCGGCAACCCTCGCTGTCCTTGGGCTGGCCTTGCTCGTCCCCGGTGAGGGCAATTTGAGGCAAGGGTTTTGTCCTCCCTCATATTTGGGCCAGAAGGCCCTCACTAGTCCCCGATAAGGCCTCGTTTAGGGCCAGCGAGGATTGTTGGGCTTCGAGAAGGCCCAGTAGACCTCCATCGGACCTTCTTGGTGGCTGTGGCAGTGGCCACCGACAAGAGCTTGGCCCTGGCCGTTGATTTGAGCTTGGGGTTTATATATATATATATGTATATATATAATTTCTAGCTTTTTTATTTTTTAATCTCATTTAGTTTTCTGACAAACAAAACCTAATTTAATTTGTATTTTTTTAAATTTTTTTTGAATATTTGTTTTTGATGCAGCGCTTGGTGGGCCCCAGAAAATGGAAAATGAAATATGTTAGTGTTTTTCGTTAGCCCTATTGGATGGAGTTAATGCTAGACTTTCTTGTGTGGCTAAAACGGAATGACTTGATTAAATCAATTTGACAAGTTTTAATACTTGATTGTATTTTTTGAAAGTTTTAGGACTTAGTTGTACTTTCGTGACAAATTTTAAGATTCCCAACACATTTATCCTTCTATTCCCATGACTTAGTCCAGGTCAAAATTCAGTGCACGCGTGAGGAGAAGTGTTAAAATATTAAAATGTTAAATCACACCAGCTAAGTAAGGTTCGAGCATTCCGCACTCCATGCCTAGGTTCGAAACTCGCAGCCGCAATCCCTTTTCGTAGCAAGCATTATCGTCCCATTATCGGCGAGAATCTTGACTGAAATGCGTGTCGCCTATCTTATTTTGGTGCTATATAGTACGTTAGCGGGCGCCTCATGTTTTACAACAAAGTGAGTTCCTTCGCAACAACAGCAACAAAACTATGTGCTTTTTGATATCCGAATCTTGTAAACCGACGAGGGAGTTACAAAGAAAGTCCGACGCTTAATGCACTTATGCCAATTTAGTTATAAACTTTTTAATTTGACCAATTTAATCGTAAGCCTTTTGACAATTTATATATAAGTTCATTCTACCAATTTTGGCCTAAAATCACTGACATGAATGTTAGTCGTCCTATATGACACGATTGATGCTAATATAAAACTCTTTTGCAATTTTAAAAATACTTTATGAAAAATTATATTCCTTTGTTTTCTTTTTTTATTTTCTTTCTCTGTTTTTCTTTTTCCTCCTTTGATTTCTAGGCCTCCTCGATGGCTGGCCATCAATTACAGGCGAGGGCTGGTGAGGGTGGCTCGCGTTAGGATTTGCAAGGGCTGACCTTACAAGCCGAGCAAAGGTCACCCTCCCAGGGGCAAGGTCACCTGCCCTTGGCTAGCCTCGCTGGAGGCTAGCATGGTGGCCTGAGGCTAGAAAGGGTGAACTCTTTCAAGCCTCGCTAGCCCTTGCTTTTGGTCGATCGTCGGCCATTGTGGGGGTTGGGGACTAGTAGAGGAACAAGGGGAAAGAAAGAACGTAAATTAAAAAAAATCCAAAAAATTACAAAAATTGTTTTCTTTAACGCTTACCATGCCATGTAAGATAATCGCATCCAGTTAGTGATTTTCGACAAAAATTGGCTGGATAGGATACATTGGTAAATAATCAAGAAGTTTAGGACTAAATTGGATAAATTGAAAGGTTAATTAATCTGAATTGGTAAAAGTGCAATATGTTTAGTACTTTTTTTGGTAATTATCCCATAATTCTTGTGGATGCATGCAAATCGCCCTATTCGCGTACATGGCGAAGGCTCCATCTCAGAACAGCAAGCTTGACCTCCGATGTTCACATGAGTGTCCAGTGATAATTTGAACACGGGATTTATTCGATCCAAACCAAATGCTTAACCACTCAACCAAACTCTTGGGGGTTAAAGACACTAAGTCTTGTCTAGTTGGGTCGTGGAATCGGTTGCATCAATCCTATCAAGTCATCGTACTTGATCATTATTGAATAATCTATACTTTCAAATACTGGAAGCCACAGAAAAAGGTGGTCACTCATTGAGCTCCATTGAAAACCCTAACAAAAGTTTGAGGGGGCACTGTCGTCCTTTACATTACCAAACGAAACCCTTTAAAAAAGAGGTTTATATTACGAAAAATCTTAAATTAATACACATATGATAAATTTATCACAAATTAATTTGTTGACTATCAAAAATCCCAAACTGTTACACTTGTGACAAATTGACACAAATTAATTTTTTGATCACAAAAAATCCTAACTGGTACACCTATGATAAATTTATCAAAAATAATTTTTTTACCATAAAAAACCCCGACTGGTACACTTAGTGATAAATTTACCCTCCGTTAGTTTCTATAAATTTAGATTAATACAACGAAAAATCCCAAACTTATACACCTGTGATAAAAGGAGGGTGAAAACTCCAAATTGGTATATTCGTCAACTATTACGTGTCATCTAATTCAACAATTTGACAGTTAAATTAATGAAAACTAATGGAGGGTACATAGGTCACATGTTGTACCGGTTCGACTTTTTGGTGGTCAAAAAATTAGTTTGTGGTAAATATGTCACAAGCTTATCAATTTGGGATTTTTTGCGGTCAAAAAGTTAGGTTGGGTAAATTTGTCACAGATGTACTAGTTTGCAATTTTTTGTGGTCAAAAAAGTAATTTTAGATAAATTTGTCACATGTGTACTAATTTGGGTTGAGGTAAATTTGTCACAGATGTACTAGTTTGCAATTTTTTGTGATAAAAAAAATTTTAGATAAATTTGTCACATGTGTACTAGTTTAGGGTTTTTCGTGGCATTAACCCCTAAAAAAATTAAGCATCTCTCTTTCACATGTGTATTAGTTTAGCAATCATATGTTCACGTTGCATCACTGATGAAAACAGAGCTAGGAAAGAGATCATTCCAAACTCTTGGACAATTTGTTAAGGTGCATGTCTAAGGGTGTTAGGAGAAAGAAGTTACACATATGGGATGTGGTGTGGTGTGGTGTGGACAATTATTATATTCTAATTAGCTCATAACTCATTTCTTTAAATTCTTGGTGAAAGAAGTTCCAAGCGATCGTGGGCTTAAATTGAGGATCTCTTGATGATCTCTCCAAGTGAAGGTATTAAGTTTTCATTGCGCCAAGTTGTATTAGAGCTAATGACTAATTGGTAGCCCACTCGCAATATGAATCAATGTTCAGCCGAGGTGGCTGATGGTGTTTCCCAGCTTCTTGCCAAACTTGATTGATCCAAGGCGATTGAGGTGGAGGCTGAAGGGAGAGATGTTGTCCTTACTAAAATCCGCCTAACTAGGCTAGGCCAAGGTAGAGATTCTCAAGTTGTGATAATAATAGTGCATAAGGATATCTAAACGAGAGGCAGTGGGCCCAACACAAGTGTCTCACAAGCTAGGGAGATTTGTTCAGGTATAAGTGTGCAGGGTGTTAGATGAAAGAAGTCCCACATCAAGATGTGGTATAATGTAAAGCAGTCAATATATCACAATTTGTTTAGAATTCATTGACTTAAACTTTTGAGTGAATACAAATTTACTTGAAAATGTTATCAGTTTGGACTTTCACTTTCTCTTGATGATCTCCTTGAGTGCAAGAATCGGGCTTCCACTACATCGGTCCAACACATATTTTTTATTAATTTCTTCAACATAAGATCTTTCTTATGATACAAAGGTATTTGTCATAATTTTTTGTATGATAAGGAATCTAACTTTAAGCACATAAGTCTCATAGATATTAAAGTTTAGGATTGAATTGACACAATTGTAATAGGTTTATGACTTTTTTGGTAATTTTTCTTACTTCATTTGTTTCACATTCTAAAAGAACAAACGTGATGAGTTTTAGAAAATAAAATATCCAAAAGGGTCTGAGCTAGGGGTGAGCAAATCGAACTGGAACCGCCCGGACTGGTGGTCCAGTTGCCGATTCTAGAGGGCGGCGGTCTGATTCTCGGTTCTAGGGGCATAAAATCGAACCGGTGGATTTTTTTTTTAAATTGTTCCAATTAATAATTTTGTTCCATTTTTTTGTATAGACATAAACATCATCAATACATGTGTTTTGAATAAGCACTCTACAAAATGATATTCATGTATCAATTAGTATAGAAACTAGTATTCAAGGCCACTTTACTGTTAATAATGAGGAGGGTCAACTGAGAGCGAAGAAGATGTTACCGTGGAGCTTAACATGGAGCTTCGGATTCTTTTGAAGCTCATCTCCTTCAATTAAAAAATAATTAATAAAATAATTTTGTTCCATTTTTTTTATCATGTTACCGGTTCCAAGGGATTGCTCGGGAAATGGACTGGACTGACAGTCCGGTCCGATTCCCGGTCCCCGGATTTGGAAAATAGGAACCGGGACCACCAGTCCGGTTCCCAGTTCTTGAGACGAGCCGGACTGGATCGGGAATCGATCACCCCTAGGCTGAGCAGTAATTAACTGGCCTATCATCGAAGTTGACTATAGTTAGGCAAATGTAACAACAATATTTATTTAAGACATTTACACCACACACCCACTTATTAAGGAGATGACATACCTAATGCTAAGTTCAACTTCAAGAGCTCTATTCATGCAGTATAGGTTTATCATTTCTATTGGCATAAAGACCTATGTTAGCATCACACCATTTCCACCTTTCATGCTTCTCTGGCGATCAACCAGCATGTTTCGCGCATTCACAAGCTATGAATCAATCTCCAGATTTTTAAATATTTTCTGTCCGATGCAACTGGCTTTGGACCTTACCAGAGAAATTTATCTCTTTGGGAACAAAATATATGTAAGAGTGTGGGGGCTAGCTAGTGAAGAGTTCCGATGCCAATCGGCCAAAAAAGGGCACATTGCTGTGCTAGGAACTTTGTGATAAAAGAAAGTTTTAAGGGAGGGATGGCGACACACATGATGTCACTGTGAGTAATGTTTAGGTTCTTCGGGAGCATCACACGATCTATGGGATAACGAAACCACAATTACCATGAGTTCTCTATGACATTCACTCGAGGGTCATTATTGTTCAATGGATTACTTGAGTATCATAATTTTTGCAAGGACGTTCATCACAAGTGATTGATTTAAGAATTATGGTGCACAAGAGATTTATTGAAAAAATTATGACACTCAAGTGCTTTTTATCAAAAGTCATGACGAAATAATGGCAATTTCGGTGTCTTTTTCCCCATGCTCCATGTAAAGTTGGATAAATGCTCTTGAAATACCTTAACTAATTCCTCTTAGTATGGATCGAAGGTCTTTGTGTCACATCCTGAGTTTCGATCCCTTTTTCGGAATTCGAATACAGAATGGTTATTTCATAGAGGCGCTATAAATGAATCTCGCTTGGAGCTGGCCACTCTGAGATGACTAACCAAAGGGGAAAAGGCTAACTAGGAATATAAGCATGTGGACCAAATGGTCGATACGCGTGACTCCTAAAAGCCACCCGTTAGTCTGAGAATTTATTTAAAGCTGTCGTCTTATGAATGAGGCCACGAATTAAGCTCCGGAATAGGACAATCGATTTTCATAAGTGTCACAGTTGTGAATTTGGACCTTGCCTATAAAGGCGAAAAATCAGCAGATGGTCTTGGAATGCCCTTTTTTCACTGGGCATTCCAAGACCCATCTGCTGATTTTTCGCCTTTATAGGCAAGGTCCAAATTCACAACTGTGACACTTATGAAAATCGATTGTCCTATTCCGGAGCTTAATTCGTGGCCTCATTCATAAGACGACAGCTTTAAATAAATTCTCAGGACTAACGGGTGGCTTTTAGGAGTCACGCGTATCGACCATTTGGTCCACATGCTTATATTCCTAGTTAGCCTTTCCCCTTTGGTTAGTCATCTCAGAGTGGCCAGCTCCAAGCGAGATTCATTTATAGCGCCTCTATGAAATAACCATTCTGTATTCGAATTCCAGAAAAAGGGATCGAAACTCAGGATGTGACACAAAGACCCTTCGATCCATACTAAGAGGAATTAGTTAAGGTATTTCAAGAGCATTTATCCAACTTTACATGGAGCATGGGAAAAAGACACCGAAATTGCCATTAGTTTCGTCATGACTTTTGATAAAAAGCACTTGAGTGTCATAATTTTTTCAATAAATCTCTTGTGCACCATAATTCTTAAATCAATCACTTGTGATGAACGTCCTTGCAAAAATTATGATACTCAAGTAATCCATTGAACAATAATGACCCTCGAGTGAATGTCATAGAGAACTCATGGTAATTGTGGTTTCGTTATCCCATAGATCGTGTGATGCTCCCGAAGAACCTAAACATTACTCACAGTGACATCATGTGTGTCGCCATCCCTCCCTTAAAACTTTCTTTTATCACAAAGTTCCTAGCACAGCAATGTGCCCTTTTTTGGCCGATTGGCATCGGAACTCTTCACTAGCTAGCCCCCACACTCTTACATATATTTTGTTCCCAAAGAGATAAATTTCTCTGGTAAGGTCCAAAGCCAGTTGCATCGGACAGAAAATATTTAAAAATCTGGAGATTGATTCATAGCTTGTGAATGCGCGAAACATGCTGGTTGATCGCCAGAGAAGCATGAAAGGTGGAAATGGTGTGATGCTAACATAGGTCTTTATGCCAATAGAAATGATAAACCTATACTGCATGAATAGAGCTCTTGAAGTTGAACTTAGCATTAGGTATGTCATCTCCTTAATAAGTGGGTGTGTGGTGTAAATGTCTTAAATAAATATTGTTGTTACATTTGCCTAACTATAGTCAACTTCGATGATAGGCCAGTTAATTACTGCTCAGCCTAGGGGTGATCGATTCCCGATCCAGTCCGGCTCGTCTCAAGAACTGGAACCGGACTGGTGGTCCCGGTTCCTATTTTCCAAATCCGGGGACCGGGAATCGGACCGGACTGTCAGTCCAGTCCATTTCCCGAGCAATCCCTTGGAACCGGTAACATGATAAAAAAAAATGGAACAAAATTATTTTATTAATTATTTTTTAATTGAAGGAGATGAGCTTCAAAAAGAATCCGAAGCTCCATGTTAAGCTCCACGGTAACATCTTCTTCGCTCTCAGTTGACCCTCCTCATTATTAACAGTAAAGTGGCCTTGAATACTAGTTTCTATACTAATTGGATACATGAATATCATTTTGTAGAGTGCTTATTCAAAACACATGTATTGATGATGTTTATGTCTATACAAAAAAATGGAACAAAATTATTAATTGGAACAATTTAAAAAAAATCCACCGGTTCGATTTTATGCCCCTAGAACCGAGAATCAGACCGCCGCCCTCTAGAATCGGCAACTGGACCACCAGTCCGGGCGGTTCCAGTTCGATTTGCTCACCCCTAGCTCAGACCCTTTTGGATATTTTATTTTCTAAAACTCATCACGTTTGTTCTTTTAGAATGTGAAACAAATGAAGTAAGAAAAAATTACCAAAAAAGTCATAAACCTATTACAATTGTGTCAATTCAATCCTAAACTTTAATATCTATGAGACTTATGTGCTTAAAGTTAGATTCCTTATCATACAAAAAATTATGACAAATACCTTTGTATCATAAGAAAGATCTTATGTTGAAGAAATTAATAAAAATATGTGTTGGACCGATGTAGTGGAAGCCCGATTCTTGCACTCAAGGAGATCATCAAGAGAAAGTGAAAGTCCAAACTGATAACATTTTCAAGTAAATTTGTATTCACTCAAAAGTTTAAGTCAATGAATTCTAAACAAATTGTGATATATTGACTGCTTTACATTATACCACATCTTGATGTGGGACTTCTTTCATCTAACACCCTGCACACTTATACCTGAACAAATCTCCCTAGCTTGTGAGACACTTGTGTTGGGCCCACTGCCTCTCGTTTAGATATCCTTATGCACTATTATTATCACAACTTGAGAATCTCTACCTTGGCCTAGCCTAGTTAGGCGGATTTTAGTAAGGACAACATCTCTCCCTTCAGCCTCCACCTCAATCGCCTTGGATCAATCAAGTTTGGCAAGAAGCTGGGAAACACCATCAGCCACCTCGGCTGAACATTGATTCATATTGCGAGTGGGCTACCAATTAGTCATTAGCTCTAATACAACTTGGCGCAATGAAAACTTAATACCTTCACTTGGAGAGATCATCAAGAGATCCTCAATTTAAGCCCACGATCGCTTGGAACTTCTTTCACCAAGAATTTAAAGAAATGAGTTATGAGCTAATTAGAATATAATAATTGTCCACACCACACCACACCACATCCCATATGTGTAACTTCTTTCTCCTAACACCCTTAGACATGCACCTTAACAAATTTGTCCAAGAGTTTGGAATGATCTCTTTCCTAGCTCTGTTTTCATCAGTGATGCAACGTGAACATATGATTGCTAAACTAATACACATGTGAAAGAGAGATGCTTAATTTTTTTAGGGGTTAATGCCACGAAAAACCCTAAACTAGTACACATGTGACAAATTTATCTAAAATTTTTTTTATCACAAAAAATTGCAAACTAGTACATCTGTGACAAATTTACCTCAACCCAAATTAGTACACATGTGACAAATTTATCTAAAATTACTTTTTTGACCACAAAAAATTGCAAACTAGTACATCTGTGACAAATTTACCCCAACCTAACTTTTTGACCGCAAAAAATCCCAAATTGATAAGCTTGTGACATATTTACCACAAACTAATTTTTTGACCACCAAAAAGTCGAACCGGTACAACATGTGACCTATGTACCCTCCATTAGTTTTCATTAATTTAACTGTCAAATTGTTGAATTAGATGACACGTAATAGTTGACGAATATACCAATTTGGAGTTTTCACCCTCCTTTTATCACAGGTGTATAAGTTTGGGATTTTTCGTTGTATTAATCTAAATTTATAGAAACTAACGGAGGGTAAATTTATCACTAAGTGTACCAGTCGGGGTTTTTATGGTAAAAAAATTATTTTTGATAAATTTATCATAGGTGTACCAGTTAGGATTTTTTGTGATCAAAAAATTAATTTGTGTCAATTTGTCACAAGTGTAACAGTTTGGGATTTTTGATAGTCAACAAATTAATTTGTGATAAATTTATCATATGTGTATTAATTTAAGATTTTTCGTAATATAAACCTCTTTTTTTAAGGGTTTCGTTTGGTAATGTAAAGGACGACAGTGCCCCTCAAACTTTTGTTAGGGTTTTCAATGGAGCTCAATGAGTGACCACCTTTTTCTGTGGCTTCCAGTATTTGAAAGTATAGATTATTCAATAATGATCAAGTACGATGACTTGATAGGATTGATGCAACCGATTCCACGACCCAACTAGACAAGACTTAGTTTCTTTAACCCCCAAGAGTTTGGTTGAGTGGTTAAGCATTTGGTTTGGATCGAATAAATCCCGTGTTCAAATTATCACTGGACACTCATGTGAACATCGGAGGTCAAGCTTGCTGTTCTGAGATGGAGCCTTCGCCAATGTACGCGAATAGGGCGATTTGCATGCATCCACAAGAATTATGGGATAATTACCAAAAAAAGTACTAAACATATTGCACTTTTACCAATTCAGATTAATTAACCTTTCAATTTATCCAATTTAGTCCTAAACTTCTTGATTATTTACCAATGTAGCCTATCCAGCCAATTTTTGTCGAAAATCACTAACTGGATGCGATTATCTTACATGGCATGGTAAGCGTTAAAGAAAACAATTTTTGTAATTTTTTGGATTTTTTTTAATTTACGTTCTTTCTTTCCCCCTTGTTCCTCTACTAGTCCCCAACCCCCACAATGGCCGACGATCGACCAAAAGCAAGGGCTAGCGAGGCTTGAAAGAGTTCACCCTTTCTAGCCTCAGGCCACCATGCTAGCCTCCAGCGAGGCTAGCCAAGGGCAGGTGACCTTGCCCCTGGGAGGGTGACCTTTGCTCGGCTTGTAAGGTCAGCCCTTGCAAATCCTAACGCGAGCCACCCTCACCAGCCCTCGCCTGTAATTGATGGCCAGCCATCGAGGAGGCCTAGAAATCAAAGGAGGAAAAAGAAAAACAGAGAAAGAAAATAAAAAAAAGAAAACAAAGGAATATAATTTTTCATAAAGTATTTTTAAAAATTGCAAAAGAGTTTTATATTAGCATCAATCGTGTCATATAGGACGACTAACATTCATGTCAGTGATTTTAGGCCAAAATTGGTAGAATGAACTTATATATAAATTGTCAAAAAGGCTTACGATTAAATTGGTCAAATTAAAAGTTTATAACTAAATTGGCATAAGTGCATTAAGCGTCGGACTTTCTTTGTAACTCCCTCGTCGGTTTACAAGATTCGGATATCAAAAAGCACATAGTTTTGTTGCTGTTGTTGCGAAGGAACTCACTTTGTTGTAAAACATGAGGCGCCCGCTAACGTACTATATAGCACCAAAATAAGATAGGCGACACGCATTTCAGTCAAGATTCTCGCCGATAATGGGACGATAATGCTTGCTACGAAAAGGGATTGCGGCTGCGAGTTTCGAACCTAGGCATGGAGTGCGGAATGCTCGAACCTTACTTAGCTGGTGTGATTTAACATTTTAATATTTTAACACTTCTCCTCACGCGTGCACTGAATTTTGACCTGGACTAAGTCATGGGAATAGAAGGATAAATGTGTTGGGAATCTTAAAATTTGTCACGAAAGTACAACTAAGTCCTAAAACTTTCAAAAAATACAATCAAGTATTAAAACTTGTCAAATTGATTTAATCAAGTCATTCCGTTTTAGCCACACAAGAAAGTCTAGCAATTAACTCCATCCAATAGGGCTAACGAAAAACACTAACATATTTCATTTTCCATTTTCTGGGGCCCACCAAGCGCTGCATCAAAAACAAATATTCAAAAATTTAAAAAAATACAAATTAAATTAGGTTTTGTTTGTCAGAAAACTAAATGAGATTAAAAAATAAAAAAGCTAGAAATTATATATATACATATATATATATATAAACCCCAAGCTCAAATCAACGGCCAGGGCCAAGCTCTTGTCGGTGGCCACTGCCACAGCCACCAAGAAGGTCCGATGGAGGTCTACTGGGCCTTCTCGAAGCCCAACAATCCTCGCTGGCCCTAAACGAGGCCTTATCGGGGACTAGTGAGGGCCTTCTGGCCCAAATATGAGGGAGGACAAAACCCTTGCTCAAATTGCCCTCACCGGGGACGAGCAAGGCCAGCCCAAGGACAGCGAGGGTTGCCGAGCTTCAAGAATGCCTGAGGGACCTCAGCCGGCCGTTCCCAATGGCTTTGACGGCGGCCACCGGCAAAGGACTTGGGCTCAACTGTTAGCTTT
>JAGVVM010001504.1:0-34881 GCA_019149425.1 Psidium friedrichsthalianum | reverse complement strand
CCAACAATGTAAAAACCATATCCACTAGTGGACCGTCTACTATCAATATCTCCACCCAGTCAGAATCTACATGGCCTACGATATCAAGCATGCTTCTATTCCTGTACTTTCAAAACACAAAGAGAAATTTGAAGTTCCACGAAGATACCTGAGACTCTTTGATTGCATTCCAGTGTTCTCTACTGGGTTAGACATGTATCGACTCAAGACTCCACTGCTTGGGCTATATCCGGACGCGTGCACACCATAGCATACATCAAGCTACCCACTGCACTCGAGTATGGAACTCGGGCCATCTCTTCAGCTTCTTCATCCGTCTTTGGACATTGTTCCGCAGATAGCTTGGTCCCTAATGGTATAGGGGTACCAATAGGCTTGCAGTCTACCATATTAAATTTTTCAATATTTCTTTAATGTATCTCTCCTGCCCTAGCCACAACTTCCGTTTCTCACGGTCCCTTCTAATCTGCATGCCCAAAATAAAATTTGCAGGCCCAAGTCTTTCATTTCGAACTTTTTGGCCAACAAACTCTTCACGGAATTCACCATCTTCACACTATTCCCGATCACAACATATCATCCACATATAGTGTGAGAATGACAAACTGATCGCCCGTTCTCTTCACATAAACGCAATGGTCGGAATTTGAACGCACAAAATTAAGCTGGAGCATGTACGTGTCAAACTTTTGATACCACATCCTCGGAGACTGCTTCAGTCCATATAAAGACTTTTTCAATTTGCACACCAGATTCTCCTTTCCTCTTACTTCAAAGCCTTCTGGTTGTCTCATATATATCTCCTCCTCCAAGTCCCCATGAAGGAATGCCGTCTTTACATCCATCTGTTCTACCTCAAGTCATGTGCAGCTGCTATAGACAAAACAAATCGTATCGAGGTCAATTTTGCCACGGGAGAGAAAATCTCGTCATAGTCAACTCTCTCAATCTAAGAGTACCCCCTACAAGCTAGCCCTAGCCTTATTTCTCTACAGTCCCATCCGGTTTCAGCTTTCGCTTGAATACCCATTTACATCCAATTGCCTTTCTATCCTTAGGCAATTTACACAAGCTCCATGTTTCATTTTTATCAAGCGACTGCATCTCATCTATCATTGCGAGCTCCCACTGATTCGCATCATCAATAGATCTGGCCTCTTTTACAGAACTAGGATCATCTCCGGTAATGCTCAAAGCATGAAACGTACTCAAAGCACTAAGTGAGTATCGAAGGGTACCTTTCTTTCCCGTGTCGATCTCCTGAGAACCTGCATGCTATCTGTATCTGAATCTTCATCTGAATCTGCATCCTTAACTTCATTATCCGAGTCCCCTTGGTTCAATTCAGAATCAGACTCTACTAGCGTGTCTCGTGTAACCATCTCTGCAGTTTCAGTTTTAGGACTTCCTTCAAGCACTACCACCTTCTTGGGCTCATCACCTTTCTGTGTGCCAACTTGGGGTTGTGATTCACGAAAGACAACATCCCTACTGTATACAATGGCCTTTGATTCTGGATTCCACAGCTTATAGCCCTTAACCCCTTCCTTGTATCCGACAAATATGTTCTTCTCAGACTTATTGTCAAGCTTACCCGCTTTTCCTTGGGTATATGAACATAGGCGTCACACCCGAACACCCGAACGTGTGACAGATTCGGCTTCTTCCCAAACACTGCCTCATATGGTGTACAATCCTTCACTGATGAGGTCGGTGTCCGGTTCTTCAAATAATTGGCTGTGGCTACAGCTTCCGCCCAAAATTCTGGCCCCAAACCTGCCCAACTCAGCATACATCTTGCCTTTTCTATGAGTGACCGATTTAGTCTTTCGGCTACCCCATTCTGTTGAGGCGTATAAGGAGTTGTCTTCTGCCTCGCAATGCCATTATCCACGCAAAATTGCTCGAGCTTATCTGAACAGAATTCACCTCCGTTATCTATACGAAGGACCTTGATTTTCCTGCCCAATTGGTTTTCAATAAAAACCTTAAATTCTCGAAATTTCTCGAATACATCTGATTTACTTTTAATAAAATAAATCCAACTATATCTCGAAAAATCATCTATGAACGATACATAGTACCTGGATCCTCCTATAGATGGAGTCGATGTAGGCCCGAAAACATCACTGTGAATCAGCTCCAGAACCTCCGTTGCTCTCGTACCGGTGTGTTTGAAACTGACTCGGTGTTTCCTGAAGACAGTGTTCACAGAACCCAAAACCCATAGAGCAATCTGGTATTCCCTTTACCATTTGACTTGAAGCTAAGGTAGACAGTCCCTTTTCACCGATGTGTCCTAGCCTCTGATGCCACAACATGGACGTATCACATCCATCTTCCTTTGCCTTTTCAGAGACTAAACCACCACCAACATCACCGTTTCCCCGAGCAACTTGTACAGCGTCCCGTAACGAACTCCTCGCGCAATCACAATAGAACCCCGAGTCATCTTGCACGAATTCTTATCACAGCTGAAAGTAACCCCTGAATCAGCCATCGTACCAACTGATAACAGGTTTCTACTCATCAAGGGTATGTGCATCACGTCCGGAAGAGTCTTCACTGTGCCATTACTCATCCTCAGCTTCACCTTGCCACGCCCAACAATCTGAACCACAGTATCATCTCCTAGCATGACATCTCCACCATTATGTTGCTCATATTCACAAAACCAGTGTCTATGAGGCGTCATGTGGTATGAAGCACCGGTGTCGACGTACCAGATATCCTTGTCTGACTGTGCCATACATGCAGCAGCCACATACATATCCCCTGTCTCGACCTCCTTTTTTCCGAGGATGATTCAGCTTCTTTCTTATAAACTGGCTTGTTTTTGCAGTCTCGCTTCACATGGCCCCACTCTTGACATTTCCAGCATCGTACCCTTTTCTCCCTACTCTTCGAACGCCCACGAGATTTGGACCTGAACCCTCTCTGATTCAGAGTTTTCTCTGCTGGCCTTCCCCTAGCCGCCAATGCCTCTTTACCAGAACTTGCCGATCCCTTTCTTCGTGTCTCCTCCGATAACAAGGCAGCACACACTTTCATATGACAATTCTTTATCCCCACCACCGATCACCACAATCAAACTATCCCATGAATCAGGCAGTGAACAGAGTAGTGTTATTGCCTTATCATCATCCTCGAACTTAACACCGATCGATACGAGTTGACTATCAATGTGTTAAATTATGCAGATGTGCAGAAAACGAGTCACCCTCGTGCATACGAAGATTATACAATTTCTTTCGCAAAACAACTTATTAACCAGCGACTTACTTTGATACAGCGACTCCAATTTCCGCCATAAATCTCTGGCTGTTGGTTCGCTCATCACATTCGTCAGAATTGTTGTCTGCAAGACAAAGTCAATCAACCCTTTGCTTTCCAATCAATCTGATCCCAATCGTCAATCTCCTTTGGATCTGCCTGTTTGGAAGTTGAATCCGTTTCCTTGCCGCGTCCTTGCTATCGACACCAGTTGCGTAGCACCAGGCCTTTCCTTCTTGATTGCCGACCAAAGATCTCGATCACAGAGGAGATCTTCCATCTTCATCTTCCACAGATCAAACCGCTTCCATCGAATTTTTCTATCTCAATTCGCGACCCTCCTGACATCTCGATAAACCCTAATCCCTCGAACACAAGGCTCTGATACCAATTGAAGGGTGTAAACGAGAATTTGATCACGAAAAACAGAGAAGAATAGACGACACACGGTTTTACCCAGGTTCACCCTTAAGTAGGGCTACGTCCTGCAAAGAGATTTCACTATGTTTTTAGGTTTACAGCCGCTCAACAATACAATGATCGGAAACGAGCAAATATATATATATACCCTAAACAAGGCCCAAAACCTAAACCTATAATAAATCTCTTAATCTCGCACTATACGGGCTAGCTTAAATAAAAGCCCAAACCCGTTGAGGTTTCGGGGGGCTGCCCCCGAACCCCCGCCTGCGCTCACCGGCGAGTGGGGCAGCCGTCCGCTGACCGGACAGCGGAACCCCCTCGGGAGCGCTGCCCCCGAACCCCGCCCGCTGCCCGGCAGGGGGCACCCTGTCGGGGCGCTGCCCCCGAACCCCCGCATTTCGCACGCAGGGATCCAGTTGTTGGATAACACTTCAGTTTCCCTAAGCTCACGTGGGCGTACCCGGTGTGAGAAACAAGGGTTCCCGAAGTATTCGCCAACTCCAACACAACTGTCAAATGTACGACCGGCACGACTCGTTCTATCTCAAGTACTGGTGGAAGTCTCTCACTGTGGGCTCCCTAGGTTCAGCGGGTAGGTTCTTGGGGAGAATGAGAGGGAAGACTGAATGGACTGCTCCTTTCGATTCTGTGGATCATAAAAAGGAGCTTTGGCTTTAAACATAAGCGAGCAATCTTCGAAAAGAAAAAAAAAGGGGGGGCATGAAGATCTCATCTCCCCTGGTTCCTCACCCATCGGGAGAGGGGTCGAGCCAAGGCTCTGAGGAAGTTGGTGGATAAAAGGAATGCTGAGTTCCTCCCTCACTCGTTCTCGGGTAGAGCCAATTCAAGCAGACGGTAGCGCTGATTCCGTCTGATCCACTTCATCGACAATGAGCTTCCTATTTTCGCATTGGTGGGCAGGAGAGAATGAGCCTCGTGTTATCTTCTGCAACATGGTCCAAAGGCCTTGACACAAGTCTACTGGTGAGACTGTTACTGTCGTTGTGACCATTATCCTACTTTGTTCAAGTACTTCGATTGCCCTCTCTCTGGGCCGCGCTCTCCTTTTGATAGCAATGTTGTCTATCAGTTTGAAGTAATGGAACATACTCTTGATTTTGCTTTAACCGCTGGGAGCAAATGGTTCGGAGATTGATCATCCTGTCCTGATCACAGAATGTGCGTGCAATCCGGTCTATTCTCGCAATAAAATGGCAGAACTTCTTTTTGAGACTTATGGAGTTCCATCAGTAGCATTTGGTGTGGATGCTGCATTCAGCTATAAATACAATCAGCAGCTTGGTATCTGTGCTAAGGATGGTCTTGCAATCTCCCCAGGGTTTACAACTACTCATGTCATTCCATTCGTGGATGGAGAACCAGTTTATAAAGGTTCCTGCCGAACGAATATTGGTGGTTACCACGTTACAGATTATTTCAAGCACCTCCTTTCTCTCAAGTACCCTCATCACATGACAAGGTTTACTTGGGAAAAGGTTGAAGACCTGAAAATGGAGTACTGTTATGTTGCGCCAGACTATGCTTTGGAAGCTCAACTATTTCAATTATTCCGACAAAAAGGGATAAAAGAAGCTGAAGACAAGACCAGGTGTTAGCAACTTTCTCTCAACTTCCTGAAGTTTCATTTGGTCTCAAAAATCTGGGGCCATGTTTTATGAAGCAGTTCTCCAAGGCTGGACTAGACACTTGAATAAAGCACTAACCATGTCTTTAGAACTCCTGACAAACGACCATCGCGAGAGGCCAAGCCATGTAATCCTGCTATTGGTGGCCCTGCTAAATCCCTATTAGTACATGAAGTGGATGCACTTGCGGGAGATATCGGCAAGGTTGCTGACAGGTGCTATTTGCAAGAGCGCGTTCTCAACATGTCTAGAGGTCCTGCAACCCATCCATTGCGTGCTCAGACTGATAAAAGGGAGTATACTCTCGAAATGAAAGTGATAGTGGAAAGCACTCAGAATCCTTCTATTAGAGAGGCAATGGTGACGGATATCTTGCTTGGAAAGAATGACAATGTGGAAGGTGTACGTACGTTTTTTTTTGGATGAATTTTTATGCGCCCTCTATAGTCCTCGCCACTGAAACTTTCATGAGTGGTAAGATTTGGGTTAGTAGAACACCCAGGCCTGCGGGAAGAGCTGGTGAATCAGCTTCACATGGTCTAACCGAGAATTTACAGCGTCTTGGATTTGAAACTGATAAACTAAAAATCGGAATTCCGGCACGTGTGGACTCTCTTACTGTAGATTTTTCTGGACTGGACAGCATGGAGATGAAGAGATCAGCTGGTTCAGCTTTGACCCTGAATTTCATATTGAAAGAGAACAAATGTGCTGCTATCTGACGCTAACAACAAAGAGCACGCACCAGCTAATCAAAGAGAATTTGCATGAAACCCCTATTTATGGTGGATGGGTCGAAGCTAAAGGACCTAGATATTGCCTTTCAATTGAAGATAAGATTGTTAGATTCAAAGATAAAGAGTCCCATCAAATTTTTCTTGAACCAGAGGGTCGTACTGTGCCAAAGCTCTATGTACAGGGATTCTCGACTGGTTTACCAGAGCAGCTGCAATTACCTTTATTGAGAACTTTACCTAGAGCTTGAGGAACTCAGGGGCTCTGTGATCGCCTTGAAGAGATTGATGGGGATGGTCTCAAACTTGACACCCTCCTCGATCAGGAACACCAGAGTTCCCTCTATATCTGGGTTCATAAACAAAACTCTTATCAGAGCGTTAGACCAAGTTGCACACATTACCATCATGCTCCAACTTACCCATTGCAACTGGGATTCCTTTACGTGAATTGCAGGGGACATCTTCTTCTTGAAGTAGAAGCATTCGTTGGTTTTCTGTTTGGCACGTAACCTCAGAATATAGCCACATCCAAGAGCCTCTCCTTTAGTTCTCACCAACGGGTCTTCTTTCTGGGTTTGGCGACGAAAGGAAGCAAGACTCCAGCTGGGCAGTAGAAGCTGATTACATACTATCATTGCCAAGAGAGGAATCATCTGTATTATTTACTTGCTCCATAATAGGAACAATGAAGAGTCAAAGCCATTCAAATCCGAGAAAGCGTCTTCACCAGTAACTCCGGATCAGACGAGTATTCATGTCTGTCCTGGTTGGGCAGCTATGCGTGCATACTATGGCCCAAGAGTTGCTGTTCCACCTCATTATAATTCTGCTGTATCATCCGGTCATGGTCCTCATCCCTATATGTGGGGGCCACCATAGCCTATAATGCCACCATATGGTCCACCTGTTAGTTATATGCCCTAAAGCAACTATGTAATAGGGATTTCGGTGTATTTCAATTTATTATTAAATTAATGGTAAAGACGTGTTTATTCATTTGTCCAATTATATATGAATAAATTCCATAAGATCAGTTGTGACTAGACCTATTCTTGAGACGTCAAGAATATGTGTGGCAGGTTCATAGTTAGACTGAATCTTTAAGTTGTTCTCGGTCGATGGATCATTAAGTGGATATTAATGATCCTGTTGAGACCGATGTGTTCTTAATTTTGCTTTTAAGTATTGGATACTTAAAGGAATGACGAGTCACGAGTCATTAGGTATTGCGATGCCCGAATTGGAACACAGGTGCTTGTGTCAGACAAGTTCACTGAACGTGACACACATTTAACGATTAGCGACATGGAAGCTTTTAGCGTGGTCAATGTCTAATCGTTCATGCTCAAGTCTTATGTAAATAATCCTTAGACCTGAGGCACAGTGTTGACTTGTACGTTGGATGGCTATAGTTCATAAGTGCGCACATTGGCGGTTCGCTGATCCGTCTCTGTACTTAATGGTTATAGGTCGTGCACATACGAAGTCACACGTGTGCGCAAAATGGAATCTGTCTCCTTGTTACATGCAAGGTATGATGTCCTATGCGATCTAGTTATGACAATACATTGAAATCCTCGGCCGGGGTTGTAACCGAGAATAAAATGTTTATGTCTCGTACAAATGCATGTAAATTAGATTTGTGCATATGATCGAATTGGTGGCTTGACAAATATTCCATGGCCTTTGTTCGATCGGGACATAGTAAGACGGAGGGATTGAATTACACTGTAACTAGAGCTGACAGGTTCATAATGTTCTTAAAATATTCACACTATCTGGGTAGCCATGACATATTGCTAGATGTCACTCGTGGCTTGTAGGACCTAGTAGTTGATCGGGACAATCAATTCTCTTGGAAGTACTAATGTGTTAGTACTTGTCTTACTGCCAGCTTAGTGATGAACCTAGGGATGTCACACACCTTAACCAATACATGACGACGTTGAACGGAAAATATGATATTGCAAATATGTTGCAATCACGACTATCGAATTAGTCAAATTGAAATTAAATTAAATTAGATTTAATTTAATTTTTATTTTGGTCTTGGACGTACGTGCATACGATGCGCACGCACTCTTTAAATAGGACACATATTGATGTATCAAAATGCACGCATGTAATTTATTTTTATTTAATTATATGAAGATATAATTTATATATATATATTTTTTAATATATTATATATAATTGTTATGTTGCACGCACATTCTGATGTGCGTGCAACGATCATGGTCAGCACAAACATGAGTTTTATTATATAATATTATTTTAAAAAAAATGAATAGTGCATGCACATGGTCAGCAATTGCTAACCATGTGCGTGGCACACAATGAGCAATTGTTGCTCATCGTGTGCCAATGGAAAACGGTCAGCAACGTGCTGACCGTTTGCGCATACAAACCCACGATTAGATCGTGGGTTTGTGCACAGGAAGAAAAAGCAGTTTCGTTTCGGATGCGAGTAGTTTTCTTGGAAGCTTGGCGCAAACGGAAATCCGAGAGAAATACTTCTTCCGTGGGCGTGCTTCAGAGTGCAAGGAGAGATCCAAAAAATTCAGAGAAAAACTCTCTCATTTTCTTGTTCTTACGGTGACCGAAAATCAGAGCGCGGAGAGTTACTTTTCACGAGATTGCTAGCACAATCGAGTGTGGAGTTTTTCCGCGTCGTCTTTCTTCCGTTCGTCGTGCGATTGGTGGTGTGTCGAACTAGAGGTCCGACGTTTGTGGACTCGAATCGAAGAACATTTGAATCAACTCGTTTGAAGCACGCTACAAGAGGTAATTCGTTAACCCTATTCGTTTAATTTGATTTTTGATTGAAACGCACGAACAACGCCTCTGGAGATACATGTATGGGTATTTTATTTCCGCTGCGTTTGTTATCTTTTTGCCTATGCATGTTGCGTAAATCCCAACACCACCTTATGCTGCAATATACTCACATGGAGTGTGAACACAGCAGTCTCTAGTGATGGGGATCAATCAGGGGCAAATAAAGCTGGGAGGAAAAGAAGTCGCGAAGGAATTTCATCCATTGCGATGGAATATCTGAAGTTCAAGCCAAAGATGCTGGGGAGGTGTATGCTGCTTCTGAGAATGTGTCAGATGCCAACCCTGTTAGCATATTGCACCTGGTGCAATAGTGCCATCTGAATCCTGGTTACCGAATGAAAGAAAGGAGACTGCTCAACGAGGAAACGGAGGGGTGCTAGCTGAGTTCGAGTTTGGTGGTAGTTCCTCACAGCTGCAAGATCATCTTTGAAGATCCACGAGTGCCTCGGTAGCCATTGTGACACTCGAAAAAGTGCATCGATTCATAAAAAAAAAAAAAGAAACTGCACGGGTTGAACTAGCTTGGATCTTAGCGAAGTCGCAAGTTACTGGCCACCAAACAGACGGTCACCGAGCTTAAAGCATGTCAAGAAAAGTCCCCCTTGAACGTCATTGAAGCTTGTTATGTGATTAAACCACGAGATGAATGTTGGGAATGCAAAAAGGAAAGTCCTCATTGGAATTAGAAATTTTGCCTAAGTGTTGGGACTCAGTCCAACTTGCTTGCTTCGTGCTCATTTTTCATTATCTTAACATACGTATTTTTGGGCGATTCTTTATTTATTGTGTTCTTGGCACATAGCAGAACACGTATATACTTTCATTTCTCTCGGTTCAATCTTTGGGGAGGGTCACGAGGTTGGGAATATCCCATGTTGGCCTGATTTGTACCTTTATTTGAGTCTCAAACAGCTCAAACCCCGACTTTCGGAGTGATTTTCTCTCTCATCCTGTGTATGTTCCAGGTTATTTTTACTTCATTTCGATCCCCACATATGGCTTTTCATGTTGGTATATTTCTTTTTCATTGTTCATAAACGAAGATCGAGTTATGAGTCCGAGAAAATGCTTCAGTGAGTTGAGAGGCTAGAGGCAGTTTTTGTTTTCTTTTTCTAAGTGTTGGGGCAGTGCGAAGGGGCCTGTTCGTGGCCCGTTTTCGGTACGGTCTTGCGATCATTTTTTGAGTCGTCAAGTTTCTTTGAAACCTCATCTCACCTACTTTCGCACGGTATGAGTAGTTCCTCATGAATTCGTTTGTGGAGCAAAATACAGAGCTGTGAAGATGCCTCAGTGAGGTCAGAAGCTAGAAGTAGTCCCTGGTCTTTTTTTGGCTAAGTGTTTGGGCGGTGTGTGAAGGCTCCTTCACTGCATGCTTGTGATGTGTGCATTTGGTATTTTGCCAAGAAGTTTGGTATTTTGAAAACCTGGTGTTACGTAGTTTATCTAACACTGAACGTTTTTCCAAAAAGGATGCATAAGATGGGAGATTTCTGAACTTGAAAATAGGCGCATAGCCTGCTTATGCGCCTGGGTTCAAGCTCAGGTTCCCCGAGCTGCTTGGGTTCACGCATTCGGGCGAGCTTTCCTTCATTTTTCTGTGTACATTTTGTCATTTTCTTATTTCCCAAAGTTCCTTGCATGTTGTAGTTCACGTCAGTGTGCATGTTTGTTGCTGGTTTCGTCTGAGGTGCTCGGGAATAACTCGTTAAAACGCCTCCACGAACGGCCTTTGTGAAAAAACAAAAACTAAGTCTGGTGAGGCAATCAGCATCGATTTTTTCCCGAGAGTTTCGGTCATGTTTTGGTACGTTTCATTCGCTTATCTTTGATCTGCGTCATTCCTGGTATGTTGCAGTTTGTATCCATGTATGGATTTTCTGCTAGGTGTTCCCAAGGAGTCGGGAATTAGCGTGAGAAAACCCCTTGACGGGTTGTTTTGTCGATAATAAAAATTCAAACGAAAATCCAAAATTACTTCGTTTTACACCAGCTCGGGACCCATACGGTCTGGGCTGGGCACCCTCGAGGCGTGGGCTGGGTCAACCCGACCCTGTCCACGAAAAAAAATTAATTAAATTAAATTAAATTAAATTAAAATTAAAAAAATTAGGAAAATAGAAAAAATAAAATAAAATAAAAATCAATACGGTGTCGTTTTGAGAACCGAGTTAAATTCGAGTGGGTTTGGGCCGAATTTTCGGTACATGGGCCAGGTCAATCCGACCCGGTCCGAAAAATTAAATAAAAATAAAATTTAAATATAAAAAAATTCAAAAAATAGAAAATTCGTAAAAATTAAAAAAATTAAAAAAACGTAGAAAATGTCTAAAAAAATAGGGAAAATTCTAGAAAAATCATAAAAAATTATGAAAATTTGGAAAAAACCACATTTAACTAGTTTGACATGTTTTCACATTTTTCACTTCTCAAGCTTTAAAAAATGACCATTTTGCCCTTCTAATCAGTTTGACCCAAACCTTTTCGAATTACTCCAAAAGCCTATTTTCATGAAATTAGTACCAAAAGGGCATTATTTTTAATTAACTAGTGTAACCAAGTCCCCGAACTCATAATCTCTAGTTCGTAGAAGTAATTTAGTTCTCCCGCTAATTTACTTAGGTTTCTAATTAACCTACTAAGAACGATTAGTCACGATTCAATAGGGCTTGGGAGAGTCCATATTAGGTTAGTCAATCTAATTAACCTGATAATCCGTTCACCTGATCAAAATTTTTCAGGTCGCGACAGTGGTTCTTGAAGGAGAGCCTATGTAGAACCATCAAGAGCGTGATGGATGAAGAGATGAAGTGAGTCAGTTAGTGAAGGAGAACCATGTGAAGTGGAGAAATGTTCTAGTGAGCCCGAACTTCATCGGTGACTACATCGATAAGTTTATTCGTCAGCCTAGGTGAGGGCTGTCCTCACCCTAGCCTGGGCTGGCGAGTCCACCCTTACCCAACATCGGCCTGGGTGAGGGTAGCTCGATGCTAGCAATGGCATGGGGTGGGGTAGGGTGGGGTAGGGAGGGGAGGGGAATAAAAAAGAAAAGAAAAGAAAAGGCAAATAGAAATGAGAAAAAGAAAAAAAAATTCAAAAGTAAAGGCTAAAAATACCCTTTGGTGTGACACCCAGGTACGCTACCTTATTAAATCGTGCTTTCATTACTTTATGATTTCAATTAGATATCGCAAGTGGAAGAAATTTCATAATAGCCTCACATTTAACATAATACCCTCATTTATTAAGATTAATGGACCTAACAAGTTTATAGTTGAGCCATAGGCGAAATATGTACTACCATCCGAGGCAATCGGGGAAACGATCTAAGGGGGATAAAAAAAAGGATTCTACTCCCTTCTATCAGGTAATCTCAACAAAATTTGTCATGCATATGGACACTATACCTCGTATGCCTAAACATATGCACATACGTACATATATGTCTACTTTGTAGGCCTCAACCACCTCCCGTGGACCGTCCTCTGGCCCATCGTCGTCGTTGCCGCCTCAATTGCCATCATCATCTATGATCAGAGGTCCTACCACATTATCACCTTGCCTAAAATACCTGGCAAAGAATCTAAACACTATTACAGGCGGGCAACCAGTATTAACAAATAGAACAATAGTGAAGTTTACTAAGATAGTCGGTAAATGGGGAAAAACAATGTCCTCGTGCCATGATCGAATATGAAAAGTCGCTCCATAAAAGTGATGAGGCGGTACATCCATGTCTAATGATTTGAAAATTTAGCAAGAATGAACCATAGTCTAGCCAATAAAACATCTAAATATTACTACATACAATTTGAATACTACCCGACAATAATTTAACTAAGACATGCTTTTATAATGGATCATGTCAAATAAAACACAATTTAATAGCTGACAAAATGTTCTCTCAAGTCTGACGAGGCAAAAGTTTTTATTATGATTATTACAACAGCGACTTCTAGGGACTTTTTCACTTCCCATACCACCATGCCAATGCGTTAACATTATCAAATAATGTTCTTTCTTTTTGTCTATTTAACATGGTACATAATTTTAAATTTGTTTAATCACATCCAGAAAGACCACAATACACCAATCAATCATGTGACAGTCTGAAAATTTGACCCAATTAACGGAATTTCTAAATGAATGCATACACTTCATTAGTACACTCTGATCGATACTCACTCAGGATTAGCTACCCTGGGACGACTAACCGAAGGGGAAGGCTACCTGGGAAATTTTCCCAAACAGCTGCCCGTTGGTATGAGATTTCGACAGAACCGTAATTTAATGGATTTGACCACAAAATGAATTCCGACATTGGACAATCGAATTGCTAAGGTATTCACAATGGAGAAATGGATTCAGTTGCAGAAAACGTTACCGGAAGGGCAGACAGCCGGTGCACGTCGTGAAGCAAGACGTGAATGAAAAATTACCGAAATGCCCCGGTAAATGCTCAGACCTTAGAATTAGGTCAAATAGAATTATTTTAGAATGAACACGATAGAACGAAACCAATTCCAGTTTGAAACTCGTTCGCGCTCGGGACCCGATCGGTGCATTTGGCACGCATTTCGAGGCGGAGTCACATTGGTTGTCAAGTCGATGTCACGTCAATCAAGTGTCAAATCAATCAATCGATGGTCAATCGCACAATTTCCAAGACAAGTCCATCAATCAATCTAAGTACACATCAATTGTCATAAAACCCCAAATCTAACCCCACTTTCTTTTTTTATTTTATTCCTTATAATCTCTATAATCTTCTCTCTCTTCCCCCTCCATTTGAATCAGCCGAATCCTCCTTCTCCTCCCCCTCTTCACGTTTTCTTCTTCTTCTTCCTCTCTTGTCTTCATCGTCCGCCCGCCCGGGAAACTCCGCCCGTTTCGCCGTTCGTCCGTCATCGTTTCGTCGCCGCCATCCTCCCACGTCCTCTCCCTATCTTGGTAAGTTTTCTTGGCCCTTACCCCCTCTCTTTCATGGCCTGGAAGCCCTTTGAAACAAGGCAAAACCGTGACCCTGCACTGTTCGGATTTTCCCAGCTGACCCTCAACTTCAAACGGCCGTCCACAAAAACTCAACCGTTGGATCGTCCTGAATTTTGGATATGTCGTAGCCCCATCCGAGGTGAGTTCACAGAACTTGATTTTGCTCCGATCCGATATCGTTTGGGCATTCATCTGTGCATTTTCATTTCGGTCGACGAAACTGTTTTTCCTGGGACAGTTTTGTGCTTTACATTTCGTGGTCATGATCTGATCCTGGGAGCTTAGGGGACTTATATCCACTCCATATTCTTGTCTTCTAGCTTGTTATGGCCTCGTTTAGCCTCCACTCAGCCCGTCAAATTGCCGAGCACCTCCGTTGACCGTGAGCCCCAAAACGGCCGCCCGGTGTCCTCGTCTTCCTCATCGCCGTTTCAGCCACATCTTGGTAAGCAAAACCCCTAACCTTAGCCTAGGATTGCTATATATGAGGTTGGTTTAGTCATGTTAATACTTGGTGCATGAATGTGTAGTGAAAATGGTGAAACTTATTATGGGAAGCTATAGACCAATTTGAGTAATAGGTTATATGGGCTGGTTATGGACTTGGGAATTCTAATTTGGGCTGGAAAATGTTATATATGGGCTGTATTTGGTGGTTGGGGCGTGTGGAATGATAGGCCAAGATAGTAGATGGGCTTGGGGGTCATTTTAAGCTAAATTAGTCAAATTTGGGTCGATGGGCTTAGGTCCAATTTGGTGGGTTTGCATTTGGACGAAAATTTAGGGCTTAATGGGCTGTACATGTGGGTTTGGATGTGGAGAATTAGGGCCCAAAGTTAGTAGGTGGGCTTAGGAAGCTAATTTGGGCCTAATTGGAATAATTTAGGCTTAATGGGCTTAGGTGATTTTGGGCCTTGGGCCATGGACGAAAATTACATCATCAAATGGGCCTCCTTGAAACATGTCACTAATAATTAAATATGGGCTTATGAAGGATGGTTGGGCCAAGTAATAGGTTGGGCTTGAATTGAATTATTAAGATTGGATCGGGCCGTATTAACTTGGGCTTTAACATGGGCCTTACGGTCCATTTAGGATGTCTTGGGTATTATAATAAGAAATGTGATGGGCCGAAGCTTTATTTAAAACCCGAATGGGATTAATGGGCCCTCAATAAATTCAGAACCCAACTTGATTTACACAGGGTACAGTTCTTAGACCCCAATGATATGAATCCGCGTGCAGGGCACATAATAGATACATGTTTACATACTATCCACACTGAATGACGTGATGTGCCTAGATTGTTAGATTGTCATGCTATGCTGGTATGTATGCTCTGTCCTTGCGAACGCCTGACTTGTGCCCCACCAGATTTTGAGGCGTGTCCGAATGAGAAATGGTTGCAAGCATGACATGGGTCACTGAGAGGAGTGACAAGGGGAGGCCGTGGAAGTGGAGAGATAAGCGTGTCAACCTGAGGCGTACCACACGCGGGTTGGGACACGAGCCTGATGCGTATGAGACGTGGGCTGGATACATCTGGTTCGCATGAGGTTAACTGATTGGATGTCTGGCATTGCATATTGTTCATTGGCTGTTGATTTTTTTTTCCACCTCATATATGTGAAATCTTATTCCTTGCTGTCATGTGGACACTGTTAGATTGACCCTTGTTCCGAGATCCGTTATCTACCTTACGAGAGAGTGGACCCGTATGAGGTAGCTAGTAACCCTAGACCCTTGGTTAGGGCCGAACCAACTTGTATACCTTATCCTACGCTAGGATTAGTGGTGAGCTTGCTGAGTCCTCGACTCACTGGCGCTGGTTGCCAACTTTTCAGATCCTAGACCCCAGTGATGGCCGCACCCCCAGTGCTTTTTGGTCTGCCAGTTCAGATGGAGTCGGAGGCTACCCACCACGTGGATGAGAACGCTATGATCTGGCGCAGACGACTGACTACCATATGGGTGGATCAGGGTGGCCCCCTTTTTGTTCCCCATAGATTCGAGGCTTGGTTTAGAGAGGGTAAGTTTGGCTTCGAGGGTCCCTTGCGAGATGCCCCGATACCCATGGAGGACAACCCTACGGTCCTGCGACCTGCTGCATATGGAGGTGAGGTGATAGACCCAGAGCCGATGGAGGAGCTCCTGTCCCCAGGACAGTCGATGATCGACGGCCATGCCGAGGGTGATCCCATGGACACCGAGCCTTCCTCTCCGGAGCCTGAGGAGGAGTACGACCCCGAGGAGGAGTACGATCCCGAGGAGTTTCCGTAGCCCCCTGACCTGTACTGGTGGATTTTTGACGGTTGACGTTAGTCGAGCGTGGGATCTGAGACCTCTCTTTTGTATTTCCCTTTTTTTTTATGGTCTGTACCAAACGCTCATACTATGTATATATATGTGTCATGTTTGGCAGTCCTTGTCGACCATTGTTTCTTGTCCCATTCTACCCCATTATTGTATGCATGTATGTATGGGTTGGAGTTTTGCTTCCGCAGGTTCAAGATTTTGATGAAGCGTCGTCTGGTCACGATGGAATTCTTGGGCCGTCGCATGTCGTGGACCGGGCGAACAGTAGCGATTCGTATTGTATGGCGGGATGTCGTGAGCCCGTAGGGTTCGGGGCGTGACAAATCATTCACAGAAATGAAAGTCATATCGCATCAAGTATGCTTTACGCTCACGAATATGCAGAGAATTTATCTGTAAGTCTTATTTCAATTCATATTCCACAATTTCACTTGCCAAGACCCATAGATTCCTCCTCTACATCAGCGTAATGACATTACCAAGATTTTCAAACTATTTCAACTCTTGAGGCTTTCCTGAACACATAGCAAGCGCTTCCCTTATACATGAAGTGACATCCCAGACACTTGGGGTTTTATGGGCATTCTAGCCGATGAGAGATTTTCAAGTCTTTAACTCCATAGTCATGCACAGGTGTTATTATATGATATGCAATATGAACTACCACATATGCTTCAATGAGTCATCCACTACTTAGCAAGTATAGACGTACATTTTCATGAAACATTTGACATCAGATCTAGCAAGTGGTTCAATTTAGCATAAAGTACATTACCGGACATATTTGGGCTTAATAAGATTGCATTAATCAAAATTATCAAATTGATTCCTAAAATCATGAAAATACATAGAATGATAATTTAATTTATGTTGAGTAACTTTTTTTTATAAATTTTTCTCATTTGTGCTACAAAAATATGAATTTTCTTCAAAATACCAAAGCCACTAATAAAAAGTCAATATTGCACACTGAATGAAATTTTCACTTTTTACCAAGTAAAACAATGTCAAAATTCATGAAATTTTAGAATGCTGTAGATGAGACAAAAATCTACAACTATCATAGCATGCACAAAATCCATATCGGTGCGAATAAATCACAGTAAATTGAGTAACTTCTGGGAAAAACCCGGTCTCAGCAACAGTTCAGAGTAGGTTAAAGGATCAGTCATGTCACCTACTTATGGAGTTCCAAAAATATAAATTTAATATGTTGTAGATTAGGATGTTGCCTTCAACTTTTATTTTTTGTACTTAGTCAAAAGGAGTCAACAAAATGTGTTACAAAAATAGTAAACATGAAAGGTCAATTTGATTCAGTTCTGGGACAGATTAAAAGTGTGAACATGCAAGGCCTTTTGGCTAATCATATGAATTTAAAAAAATTATCAAATTAATATATGTTATTTAGAATGTTAGCACAACTTTTATGTTTTGATCTCAATCATTTGAAGCTCACAAAATATGGTGTAAAAATAACAAAAAAAAATAGAGGTCAGATTAAACTCAAATTCAGGACAGCTTCAAAAATCCATGTGCATGACTATTTCTTACACTTCTTCACTACAATCTATCACGTGCAGAACCATTGATATAACATTTCCTCAAATAAGTCTTGATCTAGCAGCATTAAACCATACGGAAGTAATGAGGAGATGTGTTACTTGCCTTAAAATGCAAAATAACCCAACTCTTTGAAAGATCAATCTAACTCCTTTGCAATTTCTTGAGAGCAATTTAAATGAGATGAAAGGAAGATCAAGAGAGTGTGAGGGGGCGAGAATTTCAGCCATGGGGGGTTAAGGTGAAGAGGAAAAAGCTTGAGCGCAAGCTTTCATGTGTGATAAGATTCCTTTGGGTGTGAGGGGTGGCAAGAATGACATTTCAATAAGGTAAAATCATGAGTTTACTTGAGCAAAATTTGTGCACAAGTTCCTATAGTGGCCGGCAATATTTGTGGGGGTAAAATGTTTATTTGCCCTCATTATCTTAATTACGTACATTATGCACAATAACATTAGATTAGGCTATAGTTTGCCCTTTGATAAATTAGTATTTTCAGTTAGCATATAAAATTAGCATCATAATCACGTAGTTAGTCACATGACATATTCTAATCACTAACAAGTAGATTTAATTTTAATATGGTTAAACCATGCTTTTGAAAATTTATCTTTAGAGGTCAAAATTTACATTATAGTCCTTTAATTAACCTCTTAATAGCTAATATCTAATTTAATGTTGCGATCACTCGTAGTCGATTGAGAACGGTCCCGTTAGTCACATTTGTAATATGATTTCCTGGTATTTCTCCCCTAAGAAATTAAACTTGTATTACCGACCCTCAATAATTACATGGCATTTAGTCAATTCTAAGTCAAGTAATTTTACTAATTCAGTGAAAATTCGAGATGTCACATTTGGCCAAGCCCTTCTTTGAAACAATTTGAGCACTTTAAGTGCTTATATAAAACAAGATCCACTTTATATTCTTATTTGAGAAAATAAGGCCACTTCAAGCTATTTTTTGGAATTTTCCTATCAATAATAACAAGGCTCCTATAATCCTCTCAGTATCCATACTCCAAAATATAGCGGGCTGGATCATATGAAAGTAAATCTCATTCATTGATCGTAAGTTTCCTAATACTTTTTTTCTTTGTGAGTGTTGTGACATTATATAGGAGTTACAATAAAATGTGTCTGGCCACAAGTTGCAGTCTGCATTAGAGAATCATCGGAGCCCCTTAGAAATAACAAGGGAAAAAGCCATCAAAACCTTAAATTATGTCCCTATGATACATTTACTTCAATTTTTTTTGTGACACCAAAAATTTCAAACTTTTATTCATATGACATATACAATAAAACACCAAACTTGTAGATATGTGACACATTATATACAAGTTTAGGGTTCTTGGGAGTAAATGTGTTACACTGTATGAGTTTGAGGTAAACATGTCACATTGATACAAGTTTGGGATTTTTTGTCACAAAAAAATTCAAGATAAATGTGTCATAGCATGCATAATTTAGGATTTTTGGTGATTTTTTACTAAATAGTGATTCATTAGAGGGCTTGGTTGCAAAAAAGTGAAAGTTAAGGTAATCCATCGCAAGAGCACAAGTTTTTGTTTTTTGTTTTTTTTTTGGTCGAACGCAAGAATATAAGTTGGAGACTGAATATTTTTCATTTGTTTTTACCTTACGCTTTTTCCGCCGAGAAGAGTGTCTTCGGGGAAGAAGAAGAAGAAGATAAGAGTCTGTCCACCTTCTACCTCGGCAGCTCTGTGAGAGAGAGAGAGAGAGAGAGAGAGAGAGACAGGATATGGAGAAGTACTTCGGAATGCGTACCGGGGCGACCCGGAGTGCCGCACGCGGACCCGGACAGGTTCGTGAACATATGGATCGGGTCCGCCGCTTTCTCCGCCCTCACCTGGTTCAACCCTTACATGTGGCAGCTCTCAATCAATTCAAGTACCCTACTCCTTCGCTTCTGCCTAGGGTTTGCCGATGGTTGCCGGAATTATGTTTATTATTACATCAACAGCTATTTTACCTCTGAAACTGCTTGCAATGCGTCGCTTTTCTTCGTATCCCGTTCTTTGTTGAATTGAGTCCACAAGTTAGAGAACCACTCTAGCTTAGGAATTCGACTGTTGAATGGGCGCTTCTGGTTTATGCTTTCGTCGCGAGGAGCTCTAGAAATGACCGCGCCTCCAAGTTACCCTGCCCTGAGGGTCGCTTGTGTATTAGCGTGCGTGTCGGAATTCAGCCATTTGTGTGTTGGTCTGGATTTTGAGCGGTTCCGTAACTGCATAAATACTGGCTTATACTATCTTTGCAGCCAAAGTTTTGGAATTGGATCGAGCAAATAGTTACCTGGATGTGTTTCTCAAAAATAAAAGATACTTGGGAATGAGAGTTAAAGAGTGGAAACTTCATCTGTGTTTCACAGCGTGGCACTATAGGTGGTTTGTGTCGGTGTTGCGTATCTCCATTTGAATTTGTCATCTGGGCGTGAAGATTGTGGTGAAGAGAGCAAGCTTGTTGCAATTAATGAGATAACAATTGTTGGGTTGATTTTTTTTTCTGTTAGCGGCATTAGTACTGGACTGGCAGAGCTGAATTCGGAACTGCATCAAATTAGTAGTTATCACAAATCTTTGATGCGTCTTTCGATGCTAGTACTCCCTTAGTTTGCTTCCTTTGATGCTTGCATGTTTGGACCAAATTAGTTGAAGGCAATGTGCATTTGTGTAGGAAAGAACCTACTTGCTTGACATGTTGGAGATCATAGTTTCAGTATTTGTTAGACGTAGATGCTGGTGGGTCATGGGTCATGACTCGTGACATCTAGCCACTTCCAATCTTTATTTGCCACATTTTCGTTTTAGTTATCTTTTCTCCGTGCTCCAATGACGTTTTTTTTTTTGGAGTACCATTGCTGCTTGAGGAATTTGAGCTTCTATGTTCTGATAATAAACATGATTAATCACAAATTTTTTTATAATTTTGACTATCATAGATGGTGCATTGTTGCAGCTTCACTTGATTGAACGTACAGTTTAACTGCTGATTATGCAGCATAAGGTTCCTGAAGCAGTGTGCATTGAAAAATTCAATGGACATCAGCTGTCATCCAGACTTTTGTAGGCTATCTAGTCATTGATGTAATTTAGCAACCTTGACAACGAGTCACAAGTTCATTAAGTTAACAGAGTACCATCAAGCTTTCTAAAACAGATGTTGAGGTCTGCATCCTAGCTTGGCATGGTGGAGTTGAACCCCAGCATCGAGCCAAAATGGGGGGTAAATTGAACAGTTGTTAAGGTCTGCGTCCTAGCTTGCTATGCAGACTTATGTTTGACGTTCCCGAGTCACTTGTCTGCTTTTAAAGCACCTCATAGGCTCACAGCATTCTCAATTATTGATCTGGCTGAGTCGTACACCATGTCATAGTACAATTAAGCCATAATAGCTGGTTGTTGATTTTCTGTATTTATTCATGTATCATGGTGGAGAGCATCCAGTTTTAACCTTTTAACACCTTCTTCATACACATCAATTGTGTTTTTGGCATGGCCAAAGTGTTAAACCTGCTTTGTTTGAAGCTGATCCCAATCCGGTGCTGAGATGTCTATGCGTGCTGATTTATGTCATACTTAAATCCTGAATGACTGAGCATGATCTATCTTTTAGTCTAACTACACTGCAGAAGACCATGGTGTATCAGTTTGTGCATTTTAATGCCTTCTTGAACCGCGCAAGGTCATTCCAATTATTTAGGTTATTGAAAGTCAGCTTTGAGAAATGCTTGTCGCTCATCAGTGGATATCTCTTTTAATCTTCATTACTATGTTGGTAATTCATGCCACATGGTTTCCGGATTTTATTGTGCAGCTGGCATGACAAAGCCATGATGTTCGAGCACTATCATTGGAAGAAAGCCAAGGCTAGGAATCAGCCATATAAATTCAAGGTACACCCCTATGATTTCAAGTAGCGTATAAATCTTACTTTTCCTTTTGTCTACGAGGCTCTCTTCAATTCAGGGTGCTGATGTTTTTTTTTTCCCCTTCTCTCGATTATAGCGCCTTTTGGATATCGTAACTGGTGATGAATGTTTCTGTTGTTGCAGTGGAATGAGTACATGGACAAGGACCACAGGGACTCATACTATTTCAACTGGCCTGTTTACTTCCCATAGGATTTATCACTGTATGCGGTTGCCTTTGGGTGCGGACCTTACTCAAATGACTTGAGTTTGTACAAGAGTTTGCTCTTGTTTCTCATGGTTTCTCTTCCTTTTACCTTGTCTTTCGAATGTTTCAGCAAAAACAAAACGGTTGGCTCCTTATGCCGCCGTGAATTGGATGGTTGCACATGAATTGGCAGCTTTAAGCCACTTTTGCAATGTCCGAAGTGCATCTCATCTTAGAGTGTTTGCATCGTTTGCCCTATGACGGAATGGTTGAATGGTATGATCTATAGTATTCCTTGACAAAACACCGAGATAAGTACTATTTTGGCCATTTCATTTGGTCCATGGAGCACTTGTCCTTTTGTATTGCTCATAACATTTTCGTATTTTAGTAAACATAAAAATTATTTAAAAGCGCAATAACAGTGCCAAGTTTTGCTACTTCAAGTCTTTATATTTTTGGGCAAGACTTTGCTACTTCAAGTCTTTTAATTGAAACGCATCAATCCGAAATAGTAGTCCTTGCTCTTCAATCTCAATGGTTAATGATGCATGTAAGTATGATGATATTGAGCTATAGCTCTTTTATGTTGATCATTATTATCATGAGCTTTCTTAGTGATTACGTTGCAAAAAACCATAAGGATTTTTAGTAAAAAATAATAATTTTTTAAATGAGCAAATAGGGTAATACTGGTGTACTTGTTGTACATGGCCCATTGTTGCCCATGGTTATCGTTACTGCCCGGTAGCTGTCGCTAGCCCCTCCTAGGAGGATGGCTGAACAAGGACGAGGGGATGGTCGATGGAGGGTGGTGGATGGTGGTGGGAAGAGAGAGACGAAGCGGAATGCGACATACTAAGGAGCCGTACAGAGAGTGTATGCTAGGATTTAGATTTTTTGCTAGATTTTTCCCGGAGTACGAGAGCATTTTTGTGGTGCAAGCACTCAGGGTCGACCCCTTTACTTGGATTTCTACATGCTCGGACTTCAATCGCTTATTCACCTCTTTCAAATTCCCAAACATTATTGAACATTGCAAAATTTTCATTTGAGAAAAAGGGTTTAGTGCGATTTTCTGTGATCGGGGACCCGAACTCTTACAAGTGTCTTTTGGCGAAGACTTTAGATTGTTGAGATGACATAAATGAGACGGGGAGGTTTGTCTTTATGTATTCACACGTGCTCTAACGTACAACCCCACCTCGATATGACCAGAGATTTCGTTTCCTAATTCTCCTAACGACTGTCCATAAATATAAGATACTTTATAATATAAGCGCGCAATTTTGCATATCATACATTTGAACATTTCAGAGTAATCAAAACAATCTAATCCTTTACGGCACCTCTGCGTCAAGAAGAGTTTGAGAGCCTCTGGTCCTTGACACCTTAATCCTGATGTGGAGGATCCTAATCCTTTACAACACATTTTTTAAGGGAAGTAGCTATCACATCACATAGCTATCACATCACATGTCTATGACAGATTTTATTGCGTATTACCTTTTTTATTTATTTTTTTTATAATCGGGCTAAGGTTTTTAATACTTTATTGCAGTTTTATTCTATGTTACACGGACACGCCCTTCTTCAGAATTTTGGCGTGTCGGACACTCGGACACGTGTCGGACACTCGGACACTTCCGGACACGTTGACCACGGGTCAACGCGAGTCCCTCGCGTGTCCAGTGGTAAAATGGGTCAAAAACTCAAATTTTTTGACCTAATTATCACCTTAGCTGTATTAGAGTTGGGGTTTCCTAACTCAATTATGGTCTAGAGCAGAAACTGCAGTTATTTCCCCTCTATCTCTCTCTCCTCACCCTTCGCTTTACTAAAGCAATTTCACCTTGGATCACAATTTCGATGCAAACTCAAATCTTTCCTTCAAATTTTGAGAAACTTGAGGATAAGGACGGGACAAGTCATCTAGAAAATCATCAGGAAAAAGATTTTGGTGGTGGATAAGTCGATTCTTCTTTGTTCTGGATGACTTTCCTACTTGCATTGCAGGCTTTTGCTTGCAAGGCTAAATAAAGATTTTCAACAGATTTTCTAATCCCGCCAAAGACTTAAGAGCACAAATCTAACCATGGTCACATCATTGCCAGGAGAGAAGGGAGATTAATTAATTGTTATTGTGAAAATCCTAAATAATTCCTCGAATTTGAAGTACATTGCCAGCTGAAAATTTGACTATTCATGTTTGATGCATCAACATGGCAGATATTTTGATGAAAGTATTGCAAACTCTTACCTTCGTTGGGATTCTTTCAATTCTTTAATACAATTTAGCTTATGAGAAGAAGCCACCATTAAAAATATACATATAATATATAACGTGTCCCAGCGTGTCGGAATTCTCTATTTTTTGAGAATTCACGTGTCGGCGTGTCGTGTCGTGTCGTGTCTCGTGTCGGTGTAACATAGGTTTTATTACAAAATTACCAGCTTACAATCTGTTTGCTTACATGGTAATTCCTATTATAGTCGAAAGACTTGACTAAAATATTGCATGACCCCCTTCATGTAATAAGGTCTATTACAGCTAAGTTTAGCTGTAAAATATGTTCTCAAGATGTTTTTGGGATAATTGCCAAAAAAGGCATAATCTTATTGAAATTATACCAATTCAATCTAAACTTTTTTTTTGTCAATTCAGTTTTAAACCTTTTTCATTTATGTCAATTTACTCATTTTGATCAATTTATATTAGAAATCTCTGACATGGCATGACCGATGCTGTCGTCGCAATTTCTGATAATATATTAATATGTTTTTTTATTTTTTATTTTTGTCTTTGTCTTTCTTTTTTATTCCTTCTCTTCTTTCTCAGCAGGTCGCCATTAACCAGATGTGTGGCCAACAAGGTTGGCCTCACCAGGGGTGGCGAGGTCTGGTCTCGCCATAACCTGATGAGGTCGGCTCAACAGTGTTGACACTTGATTTTTAGCCAATTTTATTTTAAATTTTTTAAAAAAAATCCATAAAAATTCATAAAATTAAAAAAATCAACTTTGGGGACCTTAGCCAAGCCTAGGGAATCATTTTGACTAAAAATAAATTTTCATATTTTTAGTATTTTCATGTATTTTATTTTCAAAAATTCATAGAAAATCAAGAAAAAATGAGAAAATTGACAAATCAACTTTGAAAGCCTTGGCCAAGCCTAGACAACCATTTTGAACAAAAAAATAATTTTTCATATTTTTTGCATTTTTAAATATTTTTCAGAAAATAGAAAATACTTGAAAATTAATTAAAAAAATGGCATTTGAGGCCACAAAAATATGAAAAAATAGTCATTATTTTTATTTTTATTTTATCATCATTTTTTCCAAAGAAATTTCATAAAAATTAGTTTGGAAGTGGGGTTTACTTTGTTAATCACATTTTCAGATTAACTACAAAAATTCTAGAAATTTCATTTAAGCTCTATTTGTTTTTCTCTTTTTGCATTTCTGGAGTCGTGTCATCCCCCTCTATTTTCCAAAATTATATTCCAGTTCAAAAGTCTACGAAATTGTCAGATTTCACTAAAAAGGACCAAAATGCAATTTTTGACTTTTGCAAATTAGTCCAAAAATACTTGAAATGCAATTAAAAACTTTTCTAGGGACTGAATAGAAAATCAGGGCACGTCACCCTCTAGTTTTTGGCCTTCTGAATCCACTGGTGGCATTAGTTTTTGCAAAAAAGGTCACTAAGGTTTGGACTTTACAAAATGGGTACTCGGGTCAAAGGACAAATTTGGGTTTTCACATAATTCCTCACATATCTTCAACGAAATTCACATTTCCTAATAAAATTCGCACCTAGAGATTCAATTTTGAGACTTAAATCAACAATTTCAGAGTTTTTACAGGCCAATTTTGGATATTTCGATAAGTTCTCTGGGTCGGGTCAAATAAAGATCCAATCCATGACCCGAGTACCCATAGAGCCATTTTCTCTGGTTTTCCTTGGGTTTTCTTTTGTTCTTGAGCACGTAGGGGGAAACCAGAGAAGATGAACCCCATTCCAACACCCCCTTCGGCACCTAATTGGAGCTCCGGCCAAGCTATCGGAGTTCGCCTAATGCCGTTATCGCACAAGATTTAGACTCCGAGCATGCATAGTTCAATTCGGTGAAACTCCTGTGCATAAAAAACTCTAAAAAAATTCGAGTATAAAAACCCAGCACATTTTCTGTTAAAGGGGTTTTTTGGATTCTGGTAAAGGGGGCCCTAAAAAAGAGAGAGAGAGAAAGAGAAAGAAGAGAGAGAGAGGTTCTCGTCAACGCCATAATTGAAGCTCGAAGCTTCGACTGTGATTCTTCGGCCCAAACAGTCTAGAGCAAATCCAGACTTGAAATCGTTTGGGAAATCTCTGTCTAGTGCCAAGGAAGCCATTGCACCAGCTCAAGAGCTCTCTAGATTGCCAGAACGGCGAGTTTCATTTTCGAGCTTACTACTGTACATCCATAGTGAATCGTTTATTCACATCTATTCTTCGAGCTTTTATGTGCGTTTTACTCCTTGAATGTCATTAAGCCCCCTCGTGTTCCTTTTCGCCCTTGGTTTTGCATGAATCTGTTGAGTTAAACCTCCAAACTTCGTGAATGTGTCGCAACTTGGCCAGGGAAATCTGGCAATGTAGAGCTTAATCAGGATCCAAGGTAAGTCTTGTGAACTTCTAGTGATGCTTCATGTTGAAAGAATATCATTGTTATGCTATATATCGCATGTTAGGGTCACCATTGCTGCACTTTGTGTAAGCTTCGATTAGGTCATTTTAGCCTAGGTAGCACCAACACGGACACGCGACACGTGACACGACATGACATGACACGCTCACACGTCATTTCTAAAAAATACAAATTTTCGACACATTGGGACACGTATATTAAATATATAAATATTTTATATACATGATAAATTATAATTAATTTGATTCAATCCAAAATTCATTATACCTATCAATAAGGAAATATAGTTCACCTGCATGTACTCAAAGTACGATGTAAGCCACTCAACTTTGACATTTCATTTATGTCTTCCTTGAAATATTGCATATCCACAACTTCTATAGTTAAGTAAAATAGTTTTAGCAAATCTGAAACTCCACAATGAAGCAGCCCAACTTCTACAGTAAAGTAAAAAAAGATAATCAATCCACATTCCACCATTAAGTTTAACATTTACCAATAAGTCCAACAAAAAGAACAATCCACATTTCACCATCATAACTATAACAATAACTCATTCATCTACATCGAAAAAAAAAAAACAACAGACTCCATCTCTGGCTCATCAAGTGAAAGAATTGCAACTTCAAGCACCCCAACATCTTCAAACGTGTCAAATGCATCTCCGCCAATATCCCATATTTTGGTCTCTCCTCGCTATTGTGGTTGTGGATTTTTTTTTGATAGAAGACGAAGATTGCTATGAATGTAAACAAATCTTCTGCACGTTTTGGGTCGTCTTATTTCTTCTCACCGAGTGTACAAAGGAGTAAGTACTCCAATTCCTTTGGACACATGATGAAGACAAGGTTGTGCAAGAAGCTTCAAGGCTATGCTTTGCACATCCACCATGAATAACCCACCAAGCCTTAGGATCCATAGAATAGCGATTTTGAATGGAATCAAACTCTTTAAAGTTTCCATTTATGCATGAAAAATCTACATACTCCAAGTTCACCTTGTTCCACTCATCCAAGTTAGGAAAGTATCTCCTAAAGCATTTTAGTCTTTCTTGGTTGATTCTTTATCATCATATGGGGAAACCCGAGTAGGATCTTTATTGAGCTATTGATCACTACAGTACCTACAAAATAAAAATAGAAAACCATAATATGTAAGAGGGGTATTATATTATCATATCAAAGAAAATATACAATTAATAAAGTAATAATCTCATACAATTTTAGAAGTTACCTAGGATTCAATGCGTGTGCCAAGCAATGAAGTGGAGGTTGTTTCTACTCCAACGATCCGCAAAAATCGTATAAACCACCTCATAAAATGTAGACTCCTCATCTAGCCTTTTCACTTCTTTTGCATATATAGCTCTCTTCACTTTAACAATCATTAAATCCCACATATCATAAACTAAGTGAAGATAAGGTTGTCGGTGTCACAAATTCTAAGCATGTCATAAATAGGAGCCGTGAAGGAAAGTATATAATCAATGAATCCTACCAAAAGTCATCCAACACCTTCTCTTTAACAAACTTAGCCCTCTCTTGATTATCATCTCGATAGATATCCCATTTGTCACAAATAACCATGGTTTGAAGACCACTTTTGATCAACTTAAACCTCTTAAATCACAATCATCGAAGCAAAAACGTGTATCTGCTACAAAAAGCAACTTCAAGTTTAACAAACTCATTGTACATGTAATCTCATAGAATGATTCATGATGAAATGTTTAATGACGCATAACATCCGCAACAATCTCCGAAATCTAACTACATTCCCCATAAACTACTTGATTACTCTTCACATTCTTTTGCGGCACAAATGTTCTTCAAAGCATAGATTAAAGCGTGCACACACACAAGGCATCAAACAATGGATGGAAATTCTTGCTCGACAAGTTGTCCCGCGCCTTTATAATTCGAAGCATTATCGTAATTATTTGGACACGTTCTCATGTCCAACTTCATTGATTACTTCTTTCAATAAGTGAAGATGAAATACTTATCATTTATTTCCCTCGAACAATCAACTGATTTAAAAAATCATAGGTGTCGCGACCCGAATGATTTTTATTTTCGTCAATCGGGTAAACGGATTATCAGGTTAATTGCAAATCTATTTGGACTCTCCCGACTCCTCCGAATTGCAACTTAGTTTTTTCATGCGAAGATTTTTGGCTTAGAGTCGCCATTAATTGTTCTGGTAGGCTCGAATAGAAACCTAAAATAAATTAGCAGGAGAGCTAAATTACTCCTACGAACTAGACATTCAAAGTCTGGGGGCTTGGTTCACGCTAGATTACTCTAACGCCCTTTCAGGCCATTTTTTTTCATGAAAAAATTATTGAGGAGACTCGAAAAGATTTGAGTCAAACTGGACCAAAAGGGTAAAACGGTCATTTTTCAAGGATTGAGAAGAGTAAACAGGTCAAACCATTTGAATGTGGCACTCCTTATTTCTCACAATTTCTGAGAATTTTCTGAATTATTTTTTGATTTTCTGGAGATAATTTGCCATGAGGGGTAAAAATGTTATTTTATGAAGAAGTGGAAGTTAAAGCCATAAAATATGGGTCTGGCCAGTCAAATTGACCATTCCCATTTTCTGCAATTTTTGAGAATTTTTTGAAAATTTTTGAGACAATTCATCCATAAGGGACAAAATCATCATTTCGAAAAGATTAGGAAGGAAAATCATCAAAAATAAATTGATTAGTGAAATGGTCCATTTCTAGTTTTAGAATCTTTGAGAATTTTTGTAATTTTCCGAGACAATTACCCATAAGGGGCAAAATTTTCATTTCGAAAAGATTAGGAAGAAAAATCATCAAAAATAGGATGTGCAGTCGAAATGGACCACGTTTCCTAGTTCTCTGGAATTTTCTGAATTTTTTTGGAATTTTTTCAAGACAATTTGCCTATAAGGGGAAAAATTGTTATTTGAAAAGATCATGAAGGAAATTCATCAAAAATAGGATTGGCTAGTCGAAATGGCCCGTTTCCTAGTTTTTGGGATTTTTCATGAATTTTTTGGAATTTCAAGACAATTTGCCTATGATGGGCAAAATCGTCATTTTGAAAAGATTATGAAGGAAAATCATCAAAAAATAGGATTAGCCAGTCGAAATCGGCCCGTTTCCTAGTTTTTGGAATTTTCTGAAATTTTTTGGAATTTTTCAAGATAATTTGCCTATGATGGGCAAAATCGTCATTTTGAAAAGATTATGAAGGGAAATCATCAAAAATAGGATTGGCCAGTCGAAATGGTCCATTTCTAATTTTTGAGATTTTTCTGAATTTCTGAAATTCTTCAAGACAGTTTGCCATGTGAGGGGCAAAATCTTCATTTTTGAAAAGATCAGGAAGGGAAGTCATGAAAAATAGGATTAGCCAGTCGAAATGGCCCGTTTCCTAATTCTTGGGATTTTTCTGAATTTTCTGGAATTCTCAAGACAGTTTGCCTATAAGGGGCAAAATCATCATTTTTGAAAAGATTAGGAAGGGAATTCATCAAAAATGAATCACCAGTCCAAACGGATTGCCACGATAGAAATGGCCCGTTTCCTAATTTTTGAGATTTTTCTGAAATTTTTTAGATTTTTTTGAATGATTTTTATGAATTTTCATTTTTTTTGGATTTTTTATTACATTTTTTTCTGATTTTTTAAATCTTTTTTTTATATTTATATTTCTATATTTTAATTTAATATTTTATTATTCTGCAAATTGGTAATCTGGGCTGGGCTTCTAAGCCCAACCCTTCATAAATAGTGAAATAAGAAAGGGCTTGAAGCCCAAACGAAAATTAAAAAGAAAAAGGCCCAAACTCTATTATTCTAAAGCCCAACTTAATTTAAACCATAGACTTGCGACCCCAATTCGCGAAAAATAAAACCCATCGGAGTTGAGCCCAAACTATCAGATTAGCACCCAGCACTTCTAGCCAAAATGCAAGAAGGGCCCCCATGTTTTTTTTTACTTGCTTCCTTTTTTTTGTTTTGTTTTATTTTTCTGTTTCTTTTTTATTTTCTTTTTTTTTACAGCTGATAAATACTTGAATGCCTTAGCTATGGATTCCACATAGCGTTATCGCCTGCTACGTCCACAATAAAAGAAGCCTTGGACCAAAAATAAAATAAAATAAAATAATAAAATAAATAATAATAAAAGTAAGCCCCCACATTAAATAGTACTTGTGTGTTGCTTACCACTTCATCAATGCTTCGGCCTGACGAAAAATTTCTGGATGCTGACAGGTTCATGACAGGAGAAATAATCTCATGCCCTTGCAGCAAAAACCTCAATATTTTGGCATGGAAATGACACAGGACTGGTTTAGCCTCCTGTCTGGGTATTTGATAAATTTGCGGAGCACCACCTAGGCAAAGCAATTCCACGAGGGTGCATTCCACACGAAGAACGACAATGACATTCTTGACGATGGTTACAGGTGGCGAACTAAGTACACGGCCAGAAAGCGGTTTTTTGTGCGACTCTCCAGCCATCATCGCTACGGCCTCGTACGACGAAGTATGTTCATATGCGCCTGCCGCATCTTGGGATCTGCTCATGTGTTAACTCATCGTTGGGTTGCTCGTGGCGCATTCGATTCGGCTCACCTTGACGCACTGTTGGGACTGCTCGCTTGTGGGTTCAACTCGCCTCGACGGACTATGCATGCACAATCACCATCTTTCGAAGAGCTGAAGAAATTTTTACTGTGCTTTCTCCTCATCTCCCCCTCTACTCTCTAACCGTCATCTCTTTTTTTTTTTTTAAGATCCTCCCCCCTTTCTCTCACTCTCCTTGCTTATCTTGTTGTCCCCCTTCTTGTTTTTCTTCAGCTCTTTTTCAAAAGTCTCGATGATGTGCAAGAGAAGTTAGTGGGTTCTCCTTTTTTTTCTTGGTCCCTTCTCCCTTTTTTATTATCTCCACCGAAAGTCCACCAGCAACTCCTCTATTTGTCTTCTTTTGGTGAATGATACAAGGATCCAAAAGAGAAGAACCCTACCCCATTTGCTTTTGTGATCGTAACTCTTAAATGGGTAAGTAAAGAAAGAATCCAAAGAGTCAATAGCTTCTAGCTCAATCTCTGATGTTTTCTTTGTGGGGTCGCGAAAATCTGACAATTATGGAGCATCATCATAATACGTAAGGCTATACAATCTAGCTGGTCCAAGGTCAAGATTTCTCCATTACTTGTTGGAGTTCGATAGATAAACCTGGCTTTGTATCTTTTTTTTTTTTTTTCAGAAGTGGCAACCCATGAGACTATTGGCTCCGTCAGTGAAAAAATTTAATTATTTTTATAGGGACTAAAGTTAGTCTCTAATTTTTTATGAAATAAATGATTAAATGAGAAATTAAAATTTAGGTACCACCAGCTCGCCCCTCTTGAGCGGAGGCTCGTAAAGGTTTCACTCAAAGACCAAATGAACTTAAATTTTAACATGTAGATGATGAATGAATGAATTTTTGGGTGGTTTTATTCCATTTTCTATGCAGATGAAATTATGCATAATATGCAGAACTATAAATATATGTGTTGAGACTTCTCCGCTCCAAAGAAATGGATTAGAGAAACCTGCACATGGATTCGCATATGAAATACCTATTTCACCAGATGTCTCGTAATGCTGATGATTCCCTTGATTTTCAAGCTTCTTCTTATGTTGCAAGACCTCAATGTATTGGGACCTGTCTGTTACTTGTAGTTTCCTATAAATGCAAAAATAGGCATGATATGATTTGAAAGAATGTGCTTGAGTTGTGGTTTCAAGCTACACCATTTTGTCTCTGGGATCACCATAGGCCACATGAGTCGGTAGAGTAGGTCAAGATCACAAGAACCTGTCGATTGTGATTTGACAAAAGATCAAGAACACGAGAGTCTATCGATCGTGAACTGGTAAATATCTCATGAGATCAGGTCAATCGTGAATTGCATAAAGGTATCACAGAGTATATCGACATGAACCAAATAAAGATCAAAGACATGAGACAAGTCGATCATGAGTGAAGAGTCACCTGGTATGAATTCTCTTTGAGCAAGTACCCAAAGATTCATTCTAAGGATACTTCAGGGAGGTCAAGCTTTGACCGTACGTAGGTCAACCATGGCAGAGTTCTAATGAAAGCAGCATCTCTAGTGGCGATCTGTCTTATTTAGAGGATTCGCCTGTATTTTGACCCGTATGTGGGTCGTACCATGATAGAATTCTAGTTAAAGGATTCTATTGAGCGCCGCTTACCTGATGTGGGATCCTGCTCTGAAGGGAGTGCCCTAAAAGCAAGGACTTTATGCTGTAAGAAGGACTTTGTGCCTGTAGGAAGAACTTTTGAACATCGTTCACCCGATGTGGGATCTACCGAAGGAGTGCCTATAAGAAGGACTTTTGAAAATGGACCGTTTCATATTGGGGTTTCAATGGAAGGGCTCCAAAGACGGCATACCCTACTAAAAGGCTCGTGTACGTGGTGCTTGCAACTCAGGACTTGAAATGAACCATTCCGTATTGAGATTTCCAATGGAAGAGCTCCAAGACGGCATGTCCCACAAAAAGGGCGTTTAGTGGTACTTGCAACTCAGGACTTGGGAATGGATCATTCCGTGTTAGAAGTCACCAATGATTACCTAAATGTCACTTCTTTTGGGTAGACAAAAGAGGTATTGACTGAAAAGATGATTTTTGGTGCCAATGTGGGAAATGGAGAGACCAGCAATTTTGCAGAAGCTCAACCCATTATCTACACGAAGAGTGCCATCCAGGATCTGGGAGATCAGCAATCCTGCAGAAGCTAACCTAATTTACCTTATCATGAAGGGTACCATTCTGGGATCTGGGGAGACCAGAAATCCTGCAGAAGCTCAAACCCCAATTTAACTTACCATGAAGGGTGCCATTATGAGACTAGGGCAGACTAGGCAATCCCTATAGTAGCCTCATTAACGCCGATTATGTTTCTCCTGCGCGTAGAAATAAGCTCAAAGAGCAAAGACCAAGTATATCTCGAAACATTTCTATTTTTAGAGACGAATCAGTTTTCATTTGAAGAAGATGGGATACCTGCTATGTGACCGCAATGCGATTCGAGTATCCTGACAATCCTCAGAAATTATATTCTTTGAAATGAATTTTAAAATATTCAGGTTGAAGATGTATACCTTTAACCTTGAGATATTAGAAGAAATGCCCTTCGGTGGCTTACCTCGCACCGCATCCGCCTTTCTTCTCATACAAACTAGGCATTGTTCATTCAATTAATACGTCCGAATGTGAATTCGAGACTTCAAAGTAAAAATTGAACATCGGGAAATGTGATTACTTGTCATGCAGTGTCAGAGGTAATAATGTGAAAGCATTTTCATCATGAGTTCATCGGTTCATGCCCAAAACTATATCAGCATAAGTTGCCATATGATTATCAAGCAGTTGTGTAATGACTCAGATTCAATCAAAAATGTGGATCATACATAAACTATTTTATTATTTATTTTTTAATTTTTTATCTTTTTTTTTACATTTTTCTTTTTTCATGTTTTTCATCCTTATCTTCTTTTCTCTTCCTGTCAAGTTACATTACCCACTTATGTTTAAGGAGGTTACATAGTAAGAACACCTCAAATGCTAATCAAAATTTTTTTTAAGGATAGGGCGACTTCAGATCAGAAAGCCGCGCTTTCTACTCACTCTCGCAGAAAGGGTATTTATAGCCTTTCTCTGACGAGTAGAGAAGCCCTTTCTGACTGAAGTCCCCCTATTCACGATATACATTTGAGGGATTCGTACTATGATAACTCCTTAAACATAATTGGGTAATGCTGAACTTGACAGAATAGATTCATGTATGAATCCACATTTGACTTGAATATCATGATGTCATATCACTACAACAACATATAAGCTTATTAATCATTGACAAACTAGCTAGAATAGTTGCATAGAACGCATGCAACTCATTTGATGAAAAGCTTTAACACATACTCTACCTACTGCACACTGCCATGACAAGTAACACATTCCAGAATGTTCAATTTATCACCTTCTGAAATTTTCTCCGAAATTCATTCTGCCCAGCGATTATTGAGGAGCGGAAACAAGCCTAGGTTGATCGAACGCGGAACCACCAAGGCATATTACTTCTAAATCCTCAGCGTAAGTACATACTTCAAACCTGAACATTATAAAGAGATGAATTCTGACGATTGTCAGGATAACGAAACATTGCGGAGCACATACAGTCGTATTAAAAATATTATTCAAT
>JAGVVM010001503.1:0-11413 GCA_019149425.1 Psidium friedrichsthalianum | reverse complement strand
GGCCCTAATTTGAAGTCACAAAGCCCGAGCTTAAAAAACTTAGGCCTGTATGAGTACCCATACTTGCGCTCGTACGGTTTCTGCAAAAACCAACATGAACCACCAAAAGAAAGCCCACAAAAATACAATTTGAAACCCATGTGCAAGCAGTAGATATCATCAAGAGCCTCGAGTACTTTTATTGTGAAACCACCCACAAAGACAAGAACCCCACTCCTTACTGGAATCCAAATAGTCCCCAGCTATGGAAAATCTAGCCAGAAGAAGGTCCAGCACTCCTGCAGCAGTTACCCTTGGACCTTTTATGGCCCAGATTCCTACAAAATCATGTGGTAACAAGTGGAAGCAATAGTCTGGATTACATATAATAACACCATCAACGATATGCTTGCATCCCAAAAGAAAGAAAATATACTTTAGATATATACAATGCAATCAACAAACATCGCCCAGAGAATATATTAACTAACACAAGTTTCATCGTGCTGATGGTGTGTGGCGGCAGCGGTGAGGGATCTGAGCCCTCTTCACTCAGCAACTGCAACTCTAATCATTATTATTATTTTATTTTTAAAGTAATATTTTCTGTGTAATTTTAATTTTTTAAAAAATTAAACTTATTTTTAAGTTTTAAAAGTCCATGTGGATGCCCACGTGGCATGATTTTTTCAAAAAATTGTCACATAATTAATAAAAAATGTCACGTGTACTGTTTGGTCAGAATTGACACTTAAGTGATCTTTTTTATTAGATTTGCCACACTTAAGTGATCCAAAAAATTATATTGGCACCAAAAAGTGAAGCTCTACACAAATATAGCATTCCATGTGTCCTTGTGCCCAAAAAAAAGGGGTTGAAGAATATTTGTCGCTAGGGAAGTCGATGGTGGTTGACATCCTTATTTTCTTCATATAAGCGCTGAACTGATGATTCACATTAGAAAGTACACAAAGGAGGGCTTTGCACATTGATGGAAGCACTACAAAATTTGAGTGATTATATTTACAACAAAAAAGCTTCAGAGACTACATATTAGATATAAAAAAGTTGTTAAATACTACGAAAAATTTCAAATTGATACATATGTGATAAATTTATCATAGAAATTTTTTAACCATAAAAAATTCTAAACCGGTACGTCTATGACAAATTTTTCATATGTTAGTTTCCTTAAAAAGTTGAGCTAGTACCACGAAATACCCCAACCTAGTACACAAGTGATAAACGGATGATTAAAAACCTTAAACGATACACTCTTTAATTGCCGCGTGTTATCTAACTCAGTAATTTGATGGTAAAATTTAACAACAACTAACGGATTGTAAATTTGTTACAAGTCTACTAATTTAGGGTTTTTGGTGGTCAAAAAATTTGTTTGAGGTAAATTTTTTCATGTGTACTAGTTTGGGGTTTCTTGTGGTGTTAATCCTTAATTCGATACCAAAAATATCAAATGACAAAATTAGGTATTCTAAAAGCACAAATACAGCCATAAATTGAATTAAGGACAGATTAATAACGCATATGGCATTTTGCCATTGGGATTTAGATATTGTTCTTTTAACTTGTCTATTTCAGTAAGCTAAATTGTTGAAGTACATTATTAGATTTGTAATAGACAAAAAGGAAAATGTTTCTTTACCATAAAAAAAAGTGAAAATCTTTAGGTAACTAAATATTTGAAGCTTTAAATTTTAGATAGACTTTTCAAATAATTAATTGTTAGTAAAATTTAAAAGATGAAAATGGGGGAATTATTAAGTCTCCATTCTTGCGGTAACAGTGTTCAATTCCACGAATCGATATCAAAAAATATTTTCATTTTTGTCTATTCCAAATCTATTTATGTACTTCAACAATTTAGGCTTGCTAAAGCAAGCAAGTTAAAAGACCCAATACCAAAATGCCATATTCTTTATTACGTTATCCTCGATTCAATTTATGGCCTTATTTGTGATTTTAGAACACATAATTTTGTCCTTTGATATTTTTGGTATTGAACTAAATGACATATTTTTCTTGCTGGATTTGGCTTTCACAATGCTAGTTCTGGAATTATGAAAATTTTTTATAAAGGAGGAAAAAAAGGAGGAGGAAAAGCTCTTGCGTTCCCTCGCAAAAATCCATCTTTCAAAACGGCTTTCAACAGAAGACACAGTTTTAGCTGCTTCGTCGACATCTCTTCGGGTCTTAAGCTCTTGCCCTCTGCGTGACACCAGAGAGAGAACCTCTGCATCCTTTAAGCCCAGTCTTCTTCTCCAAATCCTACTCTTATCTTGAAAGGCTTTCTCTTTCTCGCGCTTTCGTGGCCCCTCTGTGTCGGCGGTTGATTTTCCCCGAAAAGAAAAATGAGGTGGGAGAGAGTCCTGTTGCCACAACCGCAAGCCCAGGAACGAGAACGGAGCAGAGAAGAGGTGGGTGGCCCCGGAAAGAGGTGGGGCCACACTTGCAACGCCATCAAAGGAGGGAGGTTTCTCTATGTGTTCGGTGGCTATGGCAAAGACAACTGCCAGAACAACCAACTTCACGTCTTTGACACCGGTGGGTCTTCGAGTTTGTCTTCTGGAGATTCTGGTTTTGCTTCAAAGTTGCATTTTTTCCTGAGAATGTCTTCGATTTAGAATGGTATGTTCTGCTTGGTGTTGAGAGAAAGATTGGTTCTTTTCTTTTTTTCGTTTTCTGTCTGATTTGTATCTCCTGGTGTTTTTGGTGCAGCTTTACTTGTTGCGATTTTTTTTTTTTTGCTTATAACTCGCTGAATGTGTGGGACGGAAGAGAATTTTTCATCATATTCTGCGTCCAGTCATACGCCTGATCATCTTTCATCGTGAACAATTACTGGAGTTGTTTTTGACTTTCTCCCTATTCGCATTCTGCTGATGTTAAAATTTACTTCTGGAATTTCGCGTGGGATGGCTTTTGGTGAACTTCCAACTTCTATCGCCTTCTAGTTTTTGTGTCTGATCTCTTGTTCCATTGGAGCTTAGCTAATGTGGCATGTGGAAGTTGTTGAACTATGAGAGACGATCTCGTTTACCATTGTCTTAATTGATAATTAGTTTTATCTGACTCACAGTGGAGCAAACATGGAGCCAACCCACAATAGAAGGCACGCCACCTGCTCCAAGGGACAGCCATAGCTGTACTAACGTTGGTGACAATTTGTTTGTGTTTGGTGGGACGGATGGGATGAACCTTCTCAGGGATTTGCATATACTAGACACTTGTGAGTTACATTAACCGTCTTGTTTTGCCCCTGCTGTAGCCATACAGTTTTGTCAAATAATAATCTGCCTATCTTTTCATTGTAATCGTAATAGCAGAAGTCGGGTTCTTTTTAATGTAATTCATGAATCTGTTTTGTAGCTTCTCATACATGGATATCACCAATTACAAGGGGGGAGGGACCGGACGCAAGGGAGGGTCATAGTGCAGCACTTGCGGGTGAAAGGCTGTTCATATTTGGTGGGTATGGAAAATCCCCTGATGATGATGCTGAAGTTTATTATAATGATCTCTTCATATTGAACACAGGTACATTCTTTTTTAAAAGTCAACATTTCTTCTCCATGAATGTCGTGTCCTCCAACCTCTCAAAATACTATACCTGCAGCATGCTCTTCAGTTACCACTGCTTGTCAAATATTTGTTGTTTAGATTGGAGTGTTCAGAATTCTATCTTTGTTGGGTAGACAAAAATGCCAGTTCATGCTTTTCCTTCTTATAACCTACAGAGACATTTGTATGGAAAAAGGCTATGACAACTGGTATCCCACCTTCACCACGTGAGAGCCATAGCTACGCAACTTGGAAGAACAAAATGATTGTGATTGGTGGTGAAGATGAACAGGATTACCATTTTTCCGATGTCCATATTCTCGACACAGGTTTACTGTCTAGCCTTTATTGGTTCAACTGAATAGTGTTTCCTGGTTTTTTTCTCTCCACGAGTATCCTCTTTTCACTACTCTTTGGCCTTATTATATTTTGTAAGACACCCTGATGTGGAAGGAACTGAATACCACCGGCGACATGGTACCCCCTCGTGCTGGACATTCTACTGTTACTTTTGGGAAGATTCTGTTTGTTTATGGGGGATACACGGAGGCCCAAAAGCTATATGATGACCTGTATATGCTTGATGTTGGTAAGTACGTTTTCCTCTGTATATGCTTTCTGAATGTCTGCCATAGAGATCACGCGGACATACATGTATTCATTGAAATGCGATGATGTCAGACTCAAATTGCTAGTAGGCACATTGTTAGTGGCCTGTTTTAGATGAAGCTAGTGTTAGTTAATATATTTCTGGGAGATGTTTGTTGATTGCGGTTATATATCTAAAGTGTATTTCTGGGAGATCACGCTGGAGTGTTAGATGAACTGCTGCTTCAAGAACAGGGCCTTTTCCTTGTCTGGTGAATTTCATATCCAATGATTGGTTAACTTTGCTTAATCATTTGATGTATTTGGAAACTAAAGTTTGACCAGATCATACATTGTTTTTAATTTTTTTCTATTCCTCTGTTGCCTTCAGAAAGAAAGGGAAAGCAACATAAGCATGCTTTTTGTTCCTTTTTGACCCGACTCTCTTGCTGGTCTGTTACCATGATTTTGCAGAATCTGCTATATGGTCCAAGGTGACTGCCGAAGGTGCTGGACCTTCTGCCAGATTTTCCATGGCTGGGGACTGTCTAGATCCAGTTCGGAGTGGGGTTCTTGTCTTTGTGGGTGGTTGCAATAGAAGTCTCGAGGCTCTTGACGATATCTACTACTTGCACACAGGTTCAATTATATCTTGTGAACTTCCTTTTGGTAGTTCGTGTTGTTTTTTGGAACCCAAGATGTGTACCTGAGTTAATTCCTATTTCATTTCTAGGACTTATCAGGGAACACAAGCAAAGGCTAGAGAAGCTACCCTTGAGGAAGAAACTGAAGCTGAAGTGCCAAGAACAAAATTTGACTGTAGGACATGATAAAGCTTTGGTGCAAATTGGTGTAAGCACAAGTTCATATCAACCTGTGCCACTATCGATCTGGGGTCAGCCAGGTCAGGACTTGATATATGTTTACTTCCATGTTCTTGAATGACTGTTTGTGAGAGAAAGAATGGCTGTGGATACAGAACTCTATATATCGGTTGTACATTTGTTTATGTAGACTTGAAACTGTCTTTCATGATACCAATTGTCTCTAGTTCTGTAATCTTTTTCTTTGTTACTCCTGGGTCTTCGACTTAGTATTATCCCATTATTCCTTCCTGCAGATATGATTTATGAGATCGTATCCGACCTCATTTCGCATTTTATCCAAAGTCAGATTCTTTCCCAAGTCGCTTCCCAAGCAAAATAATAATAATAATAATAAATAAGTTAATTTCATCCATACCAATCTCTAAGGAAATCATCCTTTCCTTTCTCCTCTTTTTTCATGCACCAGGGACATGATACATGGTGAACACCTTATTTTTTTTGTCAGTGACCGTTTAACAGAATCAATACCCTTAAGGTTCACCTTCACATCCCCTATTAACATGGAAAGAAATCCGATATTTCCTACAACTCCCTACTATTAATGTTGCCAATTAATTCAACATCCCTAATGATCTTACCATCTACCCAAATCATCCAAGATTGAACAATCACTTCTTTGTTTCTGGTCATTCTGAATAAGCTATGATACTGTCTTTAAAGGGGTTGATGAGCTCCAATCATAATGCCAAAATAGAATAGAAACACCCCACAAAGGAATGAATAGAATATTTGTCATGGAAGAATCCTAGCGTTGCTTTTCCATTTCCAGACTCCCACCCCATGTGGACCTCTCCCATACTTTGAGATCCATCCTCTCTGCTTTGTGCATATTTTGCTGTTATGACTTGTCTGAGTTGTTTCCAGATGTGGTTATTTAAATGTCTCCAAAGCCATTTGCAGACAAAGCATTGTTAAAACCGGACCAAGATCATACTCTTAAACTACCTCTAAATATAAATAAATTGATCAGACCAGATATCACCACGTGATACTTCATTCCTTGTATTGCCCCACAAGAACTTCCTCTGAATATCCTCCGATCTTTTCACCACAGATGCTGGGATACGATGGAGAGAAAGAAAGTAAATTAGCAAGTTCAAGTGCTCTTGATAAGTGTGGTTTTTCCTTCCTTGGAAAGATGAGGCTTTTCCACCCTACGAGCCTCTATCAAACTTCTCAACAATGGGTTTCCACATCAATTTGTCTTTGAACTTTTCCCCTAGTGTTAAATTCTGAGTTAGAGTTAGAACTAGTAGAGTTACAATGTGCTGAGGCATAGTATATTGATTTCATGAATTTGCTGGACATATTCGGCACACCTTCATCGAAATTATATTGAAAGTGAAAGTCATCACTGATTTAATCACTTTAACAACACTAGTTCAATCTAATTGTTTCGACTCTATCGAGGTAGATGCAGAGCCCAAGGCTAAGTGTTATGTCCTCGAACACCATCTTTGTTAGCTTTAACGATGAATTCATCTATCTAGCTCCAAAATATCCAGACCATGGGCATGTAGATATAAATTCATTTGTTGAATCAGGTTAGACTACTGAAAAGATTATTTGACCAAAAGAATATCTAAAAATAGGTCATTGCTATGTAACAGAAAAAAATTCTTTGCTAGGATAATCTACAGCATGTCCTTTCACAACTATGCTCCTGCTTGCTAAGGATCTAAATGGTAACATCTGATTCAAAAATATATATAGAGAGAGAGAGAGAGAGAGAGAGAGAGAGAGAGAGAGAGAGAGAGAGAGTTTGTGAGGGGATGGGCAAAATGCCCTTCTTGTGAGCACTAAGCACCTTTTCTTAAGGAATTTCGAGAACGTTGCATGCGTTACTTGTCTGGAAGAAACATTAGAGGAGAACTTGTCATTTTTTAGTTTTTTAACCTTTTAAGTATTTAAACGTGCTATAATCATTGAGGTAACGTAACAAGAAATTGTATTTTAGGAACCTCAATATTGGGTCATTTATTTAGAGAGGTACGGCGTCATTGAGTTCTCAAACTTGTTTTCTATCCTAATTACAAGCGTAACATATGTTGCTAATGTCTGAGCATAAATTGTGATGACAAAGAGGGTGAGGTATGTCGCCTGTCAAGAAAACTGTATTTAAGGACTAGGGTTAGTTGATCTGCGATTTGGGTAGTAGTATGTTTTAAAGTAGTAGTTGGGGGAAGGTGCAAAATGATCAATCCTACACCAAGGGAGTATATTGAAGATTTGCTCACGTGCCTTCTAGGGTATGGGTGATATACTGCTTGATCTACATAGGAAACAGTCTTCTGTAGTTACATATGCTTATACCATGTTCATGTGATATCTCTTAATTGAATGAGTATGAGGTAGGTTTGAATAGATTAACAATTCTGGTGACCTGAGTTGGAAGAGTACTTAAATCACAAAGATCATACTAATATCTCGGTTCATGTACGCTGCCATACCCCTTGTTTCTACAGAGACTATTTTTGTGTCTCGAACCCGTGACCATAGGTCACAATGGAGTAACCTTTGGCACTGCACTAAGGCTCACCCTTAGGGTACCACAATCTAGGTGACGTCTACGTATTTGCTACGTATTTACTTTTTTGGTCAAATCTATGTATTTACATTATGTAAATTGATTCCATCTCATTGTAAGTTTCTTTCCATGTAAATCATCATTTCATAAACTGACAAAATCTCCATATTCAATACCAAATCACCATATTCAGTACAGAATCAGGAAATTTTCTTCGAAATTGTCTAGAGAGATTTCCGTGCAGCCGGAGCGTTTGTCAAGTAATTAAAATGTCCATGAAGCGGAAGCCAAGTGCCTGTTTTACATTTTTTCCCTTGTTATTATATATAGATATAGATCTCTCATTGGAGTTTTCACTTATCCAGAGATCGGTGGATTATGACCGTGATATAGTTATTTGCAAATGGTGTACGATCGCCAAAACTCTCTGTCACTCTTGGTTCAAATATTGGCTTACCTTGGAGAGTTCCTGTTGCTTGGGTAAAATAGCTGTGAGCACCTGCATCAGTATCACAGTCCATTTATTCCCCCCAACAATTTCTTCAAAACGTAACACGAACTGATTTGCAAATCAACTGACCTTTGTCTGAGTATTTTGTCAAGTGATTAAAGTGTCCATGAACTAGAGGCCAAGTGCCTGTTTTACATGTTTATGCTTGGTGTTATCTGAAGTTCCCAGTTATTTAGAAATTATAGGATTTTGGTCGTGATTCTGTTTTTTTAAATTGCTTGTGTGTGCCAAACCATAAGCACCTATGGACCTTTAATGCAGGTTGCCAAAGTTATCCACATAAGCAATCGGTACCTGTCCAAGGTAAGCCAATATTTGAAGCGAGACTGATGGAAAATTTTGGTGATCGATACACCATTGAAACTGTCATAGATGGAGAACCTCTCCGTGGGATTTTATTTTCCAGTATGCCTAGCCCTCTTCCTATACCTTTTTCAAGCTCCAGCAGGTGAGTCTTTTGTTTTTCCCATTTAGCCAATCGATTTTACTTAACAAATGTCGGTTTCGTTCTGATTCTCTATTCTTGCAGCAGGACAAAAACTTATGGAGGTTCAAGTACTGGTATTGCAAACGGTGCTTATAACTGTGAGTCACGGGCTTCTAGAAGTATCCAGCCAGACTCAGTTGCGCATCGGCAAGCTGATGCTATGCATGGAGAAGAAGCCTCACCCCAGGAGCCCCATGGAGAACCTGCTGGTTCAGTTCCTGTTTTTGATGCATTGCAACCTCTTGATGGCTCTGACCTGGACAAGGTCATTCAACCTTGCAGTTCCATCTCTTGAACTTTTATCAGAAAAAGATTTTGAAGAATCTGAGTAATTTAACTTAGTTGTTTTAGGAGCTTTTAAATGTTTATGCAATGATTCTCTAATTATTGTTCCTTTTTAATTTTTGATCTGTTCTATTTACATTCCTGATGTACTTGAGCAGTTAACTTCTAAGAATTCTCTTCATCACTTATGCAAAAAGAGAAAAGAAAAGTAAAAGAGAACCCCAAGTTCAATATGAACATCTTCACCATGTAGTGAATTCTTGTTTGATGTTTTTGTGTGACATATCTACATGGAGGTTAACATGCTTGGAGTCGTATTATTGAGTCTATTTTAGATCATCATTTCATGGACCCCAGCTTGCCTAGCTGGAGAAGCGTAGGTATCTTGCTGTGTAAGTTTTAACTTTGAAGATTGTTGTTTGTTGTTTTCACAACAATCTCACATTTGAAGGATTACGTTCACATTCTTACTGAGAAGGACAAGCAAAGAAGCTTGGGGAAGCAGCTTCTTTTTTTCCTCTTCTTCTCTATTTAATGGTTGGTTATTGAGTAGATCTTGATGCCAAAAGCAAGTTGGACAAAAGTTCAGATGCACTAGCAGGGGGCTGACTCCAAATTGAATCATTCTAGACATCCTGTGTATGACAATCAAGTTGGCACATCAATAACTTACAATGCCTTTCTGTGATTCTGTTGATGGAAGAGATGAAAGAAAAGCAATGGAACAAAAAATGGATCCATCAAACATGATTTTGCTGATTTTTATGCAGAATGTATTTATGTGTTTTTGAGCATCATATTGTGATATAGATCTTTGGATTATTTTCTGTGCTCTGAATGCCACTATACATTGTGTACATTATGGGATCTGCCTGCACGTTTTGGCTTTTTGTCTACCTCCTTAGGTACCTGCGAACCAAGAATCATCCCTGCAGGCTCCTATCACTTCCAAAGATGATCGGATGGTGGACCTCATCCAGCTTCAAGTTTCTATAGCTGACAAGAACATGTTATGATTGCACACCCAATGCTTCTGAAATAGTAGTTTTTTGCAATAACTGACTCACAGGTCATAGATATTTTATTCAGTGAAATCCTGTGTATGCGACTATACATAACATTTGAACGATGGCCGTAATCGTGTATAAGATATCACACACACACACATGTATACATACACATACTTTATGTTATGTCCTTCACTTTGGTATTGTAATTCTGACACATGTATTCAGTCTTGAATATGTCTCGACTAGAAAAACAAAATTTCCATTTTTGATGATCCCGAGGTGAGGAGTTCCTCTTGTTTTTTTGGCTAATCTTTGAAATTTTTGAAATTTTTGAAAACTTTGGGAAATGATCTACGAAATACCTCCTTGTCATCCAGATGGACAGCCGCAGTCTGTGTTTCAGTTACTTAATATCTTGTTCTTGTTGCATGGCTTCATCTGTCTTTTCCATGCATCATGGAGGCGGAGGACCAAATTTGTGCAAATTCAAAAACCTTTTACAGTGATTAAGATAAACTGGGAATCCTGATTTTAAGAAAAGAAAGGAGCCCTCAATGGAACATTGATCTTGTCTCCGAAAGGAGCTCCATCTTTAGGTGGATTTTTTCAAGTTGTTCCTGATGCATTTGACAGCTGACACAGTCTGCATGCCAACTATAGAGAATTGATTGTGAATAAGCTTCATTGTAACAGTAAATAAAATAAGAACTTCGGCTAAGAGTCTTCTCTCCTTAATTCTTGCTCTCATTGGACCATTTGCGTCTATATGTATTAGGATCTCGATTCATGGAACTGAACGATGTTACCCCATGAATCGAGACCCAATATTTCCCCATTTTCATACGTGAAAATTAAATCACAGTTAATTACTTGAAAAGTCATTTAAAATTTTTAAGCTTCAACTTTGTGGCTACCAAAATATTTTCTTTTTCCCTATTATGGTCCTTCTTGATCTTGTCCTAGATGAAGTGTGGCGTACTAATGCAATTATCGTAGATTCATTCTTAATGTGAGATTTTCTTAATTACCGCCCCTTGTGTAAGCTGGATTTTGGCCTAAGCCAAAAGCTGGGAAATATGTAATCGGGGAGGTAAATAGGGCCCGAAAAGATTTGAACTAAAGATACGAACTCCGATGCAAATTTTTATGAGCTAATAAGTTCTGCGAGGGAATGCAAGAGCTTTTCTTTTCTTGTCCATTTGTAGGTGAAAACGAAAGCTACTTCAGAAAAAGAACTTCTAACTTTGAAGAGCGTTTGCCTGTTTGTAACGCACGAAAAATCGTTGAGGCAAACATTTTAAAGAGTCTGGAACTTTAGATAGTGAAACTCAGTATGCCACAGGATTCCAGTAATGCAAAGAGAAGTTTCATGAGAAATTCTTAGCAGAAAACGAAATCGTTGGCTTCAACAGTATGAACATTATGATCTAGCGGCTGCATATTGTTAATATATGACCTACAATAAATTACCTCAAGAAATGCCACATCAACATGCCGAACCACAGGATTCATTTATGTTGGATGAACCTAAGAAAATAGCCTCTCCAGAGACTAGGGGTA
>JAGVVM010001502.1:0-11065 GCA_019149425.1 Psidium friedrichsthalianum | reverse complement strand
TTATGTATAATTAATATATGTATAATTTAATTTGTACACATTGTACTAAACCATACTGCTTTGTATGTAGACAAGGATATGGAACATTTACTCCGCATCTTAGGTCGAAACATCCCACCGAACTGGGAATTGATACCAGCTAACAACAAATTTCTGGGTATGCCAATCTTAACACTTTTCCTTTATTTCATTTTAATGAAAAATATTATAAAGAAGAATCAGGTAAATTTATCTCCATTGAACATTTATCATTTAGTTTTTGTAAAATTTTGATTTTAATCAATTTATACAAAATGCATATGCTCTACAAGCAAAACGTGTTCCTAGAAATTCACTTAAATGGGAAATTAAAAATCTCTATAAAGAAGGAAAAAAAGATTTACAAATTTTTTTATGAATTTTAATAGATGTGTGCATATAGGCAGCGATATTTAGAGTGATAATTGGCAAATTAATTCTTATATGGGTGTAACATGTCATTGGATAGGTGATGATTGAATATTCAAAAAGAGTTATTACATTTAGAATTTTTTATTCTAGGCATATGGCAAATAATATTTATAAATTAATTAAACAAATTTTAGAAGAATATTATTTTCTTCATAAAATTTTTCCAATTGGTTTTGATAATGCCGCGGCAAATACCGCTTCGATTATTGAAATATTTGTAAACCCACTTTGGTGGATAATTTTTTCACGTTAGATATGCTTGTTATGTTTTAAATTTATGTGTACAAGATGGTTTAAAAATCTTCAAGTTTCTCTCAACCTGATAAAAATAGCAATTCGATATTTATGGAAACATTCTCAAATAATGAAAGAATAGGAAAAATTTTGTAAAATAAATGGAAAAAAACCAAAAGATTTCCAAAAGATATTTCAAATTGTTGGAATTCTACTTACGAGTTGCTTAATGAATCTTTTGCATATAAATATTTATTATATGCATTTATTTCAAATAATATACTTGAAATTAATTTATACCCTCAAGAATGGGATAGTTGCAAAAAAAATTTAAAAATTTTAAAATTTTTTAATGACGCAACTTATAGTTTATTTGGTATTTATTATCCAACTACGCATTTATTTTTAATAGAATGTATTAATATTGTTGGAGTTTTTGAAGAAAATGAAAATGATGATAAGTTAGGTGAGACTATTAACAAAATGCGAGCAAAATGGCTACATTATTATGGAGAAATTCTTATTATTTATTTAGTTGCTTCTATTTTCGATCCACATTGTAAATTAGATGGTTTATGTGATTATTTGAATACGTATTATGAATATTTACATTTAGTTCATATGATAAATATTAAAACTATAGAAATAGATGTTAAAAGCGCAATACTAGAATTACATAATGAATTTTGTGAAACATATAATGTTATAGGTGATAGTGGAAGTGGACCTTAATCTAATAGCTTACAATATGAAGACCCAGATAACATTAATAGAGGGTACCGACTTTTAATTAAAAAATAAAAAAGGAAAAAGGGTGTAATAGGAAGTAATTTTGAAATAGAAAACTATCTAACCATTTCTTTTGAATTTGATGAATCTAAAGGTAGTAGAAGTTTTAGTATATTAGATTAGTGGAAGAGGCATGCCACCTAATTCCCAATTCTTACTCTTATTGCAAAATAAATTTTAGCAACTCCCTATTCAACAGTTGCAGTAGAACAAGTATTTAGCGTTGGAGGCAATATTTTAGATGAATGATGTTCAAGATTAAATCCCGAATCGATGAAGTTTCAAGCTTATGTTGACGATTGGACAAATGCTCAATATAGACAACAAGAGATAGATCGCAATAATGAATCTGAATTCTTAGATGAAGGAGACTCCACCACCACTGATATAAGAATGAGTAGTGACGATTGAGGATGAGGTAAGTATGGGGTTATTAAAGGTAAGAGAGCTACTTGAGCTTTGATTCTTCTATTCCCAAGAAGATATGTAAGCACTTAATGATAAATCATTAAGTTTAAGCCTCCTCCCCCTCCCCTCTTTTTTTTCCCTACATTTATTTGATAATACATTATTTCATAATTTCATAATTCATTATTTTCTTTTACTTCATAATGCATTATTTGATAATTTAATTAGACTTTTATTAAAATTCATAACAAATTAATTTTTAAACTCAAAAACTTAAAAAAAATCAAAATTGATTCGGAACAAACTATCGATTGTTCGGATGGAACAAGCCGGAACCAAAAATGGCGGTTCCGGTTCCTCCAAATTTGGAATTGGAACGGTCGGTTCATGAATCGGAACCGGCGGTTCCCGAACTGTGGCCACCCCTAATTGAAAGCCCCTAGATTGGGAAAAGTGTCAAAAAAGTCTTAAACCCATTGCATAATACCAATTCAACCCTAGACATTTTATTGGTGTCAATTTAGTTCTAAACCTTTTGTATTTATGCCAATTGAGCCCATCCGATCAATTTTTACTAGAAATTGATGTTGTGGAAGCCAGCTATCTCATGTGGCATAGCTGGCGCTAATGTGGCATTTTAAATTTTTTTTAATTTTTTAAATAATTTTAATAATTCTTTCTTTCTTTTTTCCCCTTTCTTCTCCTTGCTTTAGGGTTTCCCTCTTCTACATATTTGCAAGAGGCCGACCACCGCTTGACCGCAGGCCATGGTCAGCATAGTTGGCCTCGCCTAAGTGATGGCCAAGTTAGGACGGACTCACTGGGCATCGCCTGGGCAAGGACAAGGCCCGACAAGGCTGTCGTTGCTTGGCAAAAACCATCCTCACTTGGTTGAGGCCGCAACGATGCCTCGTCATCGCAACTCTAGCCATAGTCAAGCACTAATGTTGGCACCTAAATTTTTAATTTTTGGTTTATATATTGTAAAAAAAAATTGAGAATTAATTCTCGCACAAAAATATATATAAAATAATATTTCTCCATACATTACATATTTATATTTTCTGCATTGCACTTTGCATCGATTGTGGGGAATTAAGCTTAATATGGCGAGCAGCTGGGAAGTGTTTGAATATGAAAATCATCATCTGGGCTTGCACGGAACTCTCTTTCTCTTGCCTTGGCTGGTCTTTTGATTGGGACGGCTCTCCGGTCAATCGCTCAAGAAGACTCTATTATTAACTGCTGCTTATCGGGGTCTCGAGAGGATGAATGCTGGTTCACAAAATGTTGCATTTCTGAGTGGCATGGGTTTTCTTAGTAGAGCCCACCCTTGTGTTGTTCTATGGTCTCTGTAGTTGATATCATTTGCTAAATGCTTCCGTGGAGCTATTACGTCTAAGTGTCGAAAGGCATCTGTTTTCCGAGGTGCTGATGTTTTGGTCTGCTTGTTTGAAGACTGTCCTGTAATTGTTAACCATTGTGCGTGCTTTCCATCTTGCTGAATCGTTTGGTAGTATCCAATGATGTATTTGAAGCTAGCAGTCGTGTCGCTGCTGTTTATTTCTGCTGCGGCGCAGCTTCCTTCCCAGGACATATTGTCACTGCCTGAGTTTGAGAAGGGCATAAGGCGTGATCCAACTGGTGGCTTCAAGAGCCTCGAGTATCTGGATTTATCGCACAATCTGTTCTCATTGTCCTTACTCCCGGGCATTGGGAAACTGGAGAGCTTGAGGAATCTCTCATTGGCGGGACACAACAGAACGCTAGCTTCACTTCACAATCTCTCACGACACGATCATCCGTGCCCTTATTTCAGGACTCGAGTCGAGACGGTTGGTCTTGTGATCCAGCTTCATGGCAATGTTCCCCCAGGGCTCGCCATCTAAATGTCCTAGGCGAGTTCAAGCCCTTTGATTTGGTGGTCGAAGCACCCATAGCAAGCCCCTGGACGACTCTGCCAACAAGTACGATTACTTCCTATTCGACTCCGATATCACTCGAGAAGCGGGTAACGGCGCCTCGACAAGTGGCTTCGGCGTTCACGAGATTTTCGTAAGAGGGAACAAGATCATATGGACTACAGGTTCACCGGTTTATAAAAGATTCACAGTAGCCTCTTCAGTCATCATGGTATGCTGGTGTCACTTGGGTGATATGGGTGAGGCGTTCCTCTGTGTCTTGCGAGCCGATTCTTTGACAGTCTATAATGCTTCGGGTGAAGTTGTGACAATCCCCCTTCCTCAGTCCATCTCCTCAATTTGGCCTCGTCCATTTGGTTTACTGCTAGAGTGAGCTGCGGAAGGAGACCTTCCACATAACATCCATTTCTCATCATCGATCGTTTCATCTGGTGCTTGTGACACTTTGCATCCTAGAAAAAGAAATTAGACATAGTCCGCAAAGTAATTTTAGTTGCATGAGTCCATTTGTTAATATACTAAAGGGAGATACAGCTTCGTTGTCTTCACATTTGATTTTCAAGGATCCAATGGAAGATCCACATTTTGTGTATGTCGAAGACAGAGGAAAACTTACTGTAATGAATGATTATAATGAAAGGACAATATGGACCAGCGATCAAGTACCCTTGATGGCATCATATAATATAAAAAAAGGGCTCAAAAAGCTCAACATTCTTTATGGGTGGCAAGATTGAGGATGGATGAAGCGGTGCGCTTGGACTTGTCTTTGGAAGTATAATTGGATGACCGGGTCAAACACGCCCACTTGCAGGTTAATCAAGTGCGGAGGGCCCTCAGAAAAAGGGTAGAAGCTTTAAAAAAATGAATCATGGAGATGAGCTGGGGATTTGATTTCTCGTGGGACTAGTCAATGCTTTCTTGCTATCAAAAGTGGCTCCCCAAGTGGATGAAACATAATGACGTCTAAGAATTGGATAAAAAAAAAAGAAAGAGTGAAGATTCGGCATTCGAGGGAGGTGAAAGAAGATGATGAAACGCATCAAGAAAGCTGATGCTGGAAAGCAAGAGAGGAGACAATGGCAAAGAGTTTAATCACATCTTTCTTGAATAAATCTGGGGACCGGCTTCAAGAAAAAAATTCTCGCCCAAGCTCAAAAAAAAAAACAGCTAGAATCCCTCATCAAAAGAAAAAACACATGAGTATCTTCCTCAGAAAAAGCCGACTTGATGGACATCACCGACGAACCGTGCAGAGAATGCTTGAAGCAAGTGGGTGGAAGCCAATAGAGATTGAACGGTCATCACTAAGCCAAAAGGGAAAATGATTAAAGGAATTAGGCATGATGAAAGAAGAATTAGCTTTCGGTGAAAAGGGCGTTGAACGTTCAAGACTAGGCAAAAAAAAAGAATGAATATATAGCTAGGGAGGGATCTTGAGGGGACACCCGGTGTGGTCTCGTTTCGCTGACCATTCGCTCAAGCACGAGCTACCATCCCGGGGGTTGATTTTTCAAAATTCGTTGCCTTGGACTAGGCCCTAACGAGGCGACGGACTCATCTTCAACAATCTTGAAGCGTGTGTTTTTCTCCTAGCTCATTCTCAAAGCAACTAAACTTCACTTGAAGATCTTCTAGGCGTGCGTGCAACTCTTCTCAAGATGATCGATCAAAGGAGTTCTCTCGGTGTTTGAGTTCAGTTCAAGAATCGTGCTCCATTTGTCCATTTTGCTTCGTTTCAATTCAGGCTCGAGTTTTTTCGGGCGAATCAAGGTAGAGCTCATGTACTTCTCAGGATCGATTTAGGGCCGATTCGTGATAATTTTCATTTCATTTTTTTTTGTTTGTTGTTGCGCCTGTACCATTTATGTGTTATTTAGTTTGAATCAAGGTTGATTTTCGCATATTTCACAATCACTAAATATGCAAGTTTTGCGGGAGTTTAAAGGTAAATCTCTGGATTATTTTCGATTTTTTGCATTTTTTTTTTGCATTTTTTTGTGCTATTTGCTTGTTCTTTCTTAGATAAAACAAGGAAATTAAAAAAAAATGAAAAGAAGAAGAATTTGCATGATTAAGAGTTATCAAACTCTAAAATTTTTAGCATATTTTTGAAAAGGGTTCGATTTCTTCTTTTAAATTAGGTATGTCTCCAAATGTTAAAAACCCAAATCTAAATTAAGAAAAATCCCTTTTTAATAGGCAATGTTTTTTTTTAATCTGGATGATTCTTCCCGTCGCCATTCGAGAACAGTCCTCCAATTTTACAAAAGTGGGAAGATAACATACCCGATCTATTGCCATTTAGATCCGGTTCGTTATTTTTCCAAAAGCCGAATTTAGTTTTTTTGGGGGGCATTTTTTTAGCGAGATAGAAACGATGAATTTTTTCTCTAGGATTCACTCAATTGATATTTTGTCTGATTGTGAAAATTTCCTAAGATTTTTTTTTTTAATTTTGAAAATTTAGGAAGAGGTAGTTTTTTTTAACATATACCTAATTAAATCTTTTAAGGAATCGAGTTTAATTTGGAAGTGGGAGTCAAATAAATAAAAAAAAAAAAAAAAGAAGACGTCCTCACGTGTCTGAAAGTAAAAAAAAATATATAAATACATAATATAATACAAAAAATAATAATACAAAAAAATATACAAAAAAATCTCAGGCATCATGTCATGCATTCCGTATTTTTCAAAAATGGCATATCATATCTTTGCATCATTTCTCGTGCTATTCGTAGTTACGAGCATCATTTAGCCCCGTCATCCATTTGTCTAAAAAATCATGCATTCATATCATGACGTTGTTATTTCACGTATCTCATACCTTATACGTTCACATCATATTTTATTTCACTGTGTCATTTAGCATGTCATCAGTACCACACTTAGTATACTCATGGTAGGATAATTTAACTCGCATGTTTTAATTTTTTTTTAAATACATGCCACCTGTTTAGTAGATTTTTTTTTTACATGCTACATACAAATGTTCGCGTGTGTTTTATTTTACTCAAAGTGTACGATTTTTTTTTTTTTGCAATTTGCTTTAAGCGTTGCCTTAATTCAATATAATCTCGCATATTTAATTTACCCATATGGATTCGGCATACATGTTAGTCTTCACGTGTCATGCATTGCATCCCTACCAAAAAGTGGAAACAATAAAAAAGCCTTCATCTATTTTTTTTTAAATATAAAAAATAAAAAATCATAAAAAAAAGAAAAGGAAATCAATCAATGTAGAGTTGCGAAGCATAGTTTTCTCATGGAATCAAGCTACCAAAAGGGTGTTAGTTTCAGTTAACTAGCGTAATTAAGTCCCGGAACACTCAATCTTTCGTTCGTAGGAATAAAATAGTTCCTCCCGCTATTTTATTTATGTATCTAACCAACCTACCAAAATGGTTAGTAGCGACTCTGAATTCTAAATCGTTTGAACAAATCAAAGTTGCAAATTGGGAGGGCTTGCGAGAGCATGTATCAGGTTAATCATTTAATTAGCCTGATAATCCATTAACCTAAGGTCTTAACTGATTTTTAGGTTGCGACAACTGGCCCCTCGCCACTTGAGTCGTTGTTTGTGTCCTCCATTCTATCTTTCACCATTCGCGAAGTTTATGGGTTGGCATCACCACATCTGGCCTGGGCAAGGCTCACCAGCCAAGGAGGCCTAGCGAAGCATCGCCTTCACTTGGGTGACACCAGCTAAGGCCACCTTGGCCTAGGCAAGGGTAAGCCTATCCATGGTGAGGCTCGCCCTCACCAGTACTTGCCTCTTGTAGGCGTGGTTGATTCCGCGGGCAACCGAGACTCAGCAAGGCCAACCCTCCCGACATGTGGTTGATGGCCAACCACCTACAAATTTGCAGAAGAGGGAAAGAACAAACGAAGAAGAAGAAAGAAAGAAAAGAAAAAAGTACAAAATTATTTTAAAAATTTGAAAAATCATTAAAAAGTTTAAATATCCACATTAATGCCAGCCGTGCCACGTTAAATGACTGGTGTCTCGTCAGTGATTTCCAATTAAAATTGATCAGATAGACTAATTTGGCATAAATACAAAAGGCTTAGGACTAAATTAGCACTAATAAAATTTATGACTGAATTGATACAAATACAATAAGTTTAAGAATTTTTTTGACACTTTTCCCCCTCTAAACCTAGTAAAGCACCAATCATCTCTTGTAACAGGGAAAAGGACCAAAAATTCTTTCATCTATCGCATTGGTACAAATTTAGTCCTAAACATTATAGTTAGAGCAATTTAATCATAAACCTTTTGAACATTCACCAATGTAGTCCATCCGCCAATTTTGGCCATAAAAAGCTAACATGGATGCCAACCCTTCTACGTGGCACAATCAGTGGTTGTCATATCATGCTTTTACCCTTACTCAATGCTACAATTTGCATCATTTCATCTTTGTTTTCTATGGAAAAAAAGAGGAATGTTCTGAGCTTTACATCGAGGACTGGATTGGATTGAATACATTGGATGAAGCTGGGAAAGTCAAATTCATCAACGTCTCTGGGAACCATAATCCAGATCTCTCTCGCTGACATGTAAAAATACATAGTACCTTACTTGGTCGATTATGCGGCTTCAGCGAAGAACGTGGCAAGAAGAACGACTTCTACGAGTTGGACCCCAAGGGTACCAAAATGGGTAGACTGTTTAAGGATCGCCATTGCTTCTCTCCGTGCATTAGGGAGTGATGCTTTATTCCACGCACGAACACGAAAGACTGAAGCGAAATGATTGTGTCTAGCATGAATGAACGATTGAATTTTCATAGGTTGATATGGTGGTGATGGCATTCTTGGCCTCGTGTACCTAATTATTTGATGACGTTACTCACCCGATTGACTCGGAATTATGAGATCACACAGAAAGATGACATTCGCACTTCTATGAAGGCTTGTGAAACTTTGAAATAATGGAAGGGAAGGATCTTGCATAAGCCATGACACTTTCTCTCTCAATAGATACTGAATATATTATGGTACTTCCTACAGTTTTGGGCATCCATGTCATTGAAGAGCAATTCATAAAAGTCTAAGCCGTGTCCCAATTTAACGGCAACGTTGAATATGTGCTAGAAAACATCACGTTCTTCGACAAACCTTTTGTGGTGTAATAACCTCTATCCACGCCTTCTTGTAAGACTCCAAATGAAATTTCGTGTTGGCATTTCCATTGCAAAATATTGCTAACTTGCGAACTTTTTACCTGTATCCACTTGTACAACTCACAAGGCGTTGATAACTTACTAATTCATTTCATAAGGCATTGGTAACTTACTAATTCATTTCATTTCCATATCTGTAACTTGCTAACACATTCACTTATAAAATTTAGAAATTGTTAACTTACTAATCTATTGATGCTGTTAAATTCATCACGATGTTGGTTATTTATTAATCTCTACCCAGTCCACCTGTAAAAGTCACAAGAATTTGTGACTTACAAATCACTTTGACATTCTGGATTTCCAGTCATAAACTTTTCAGACGTCTAAGGTCGAAGAACGTTGAAGTAGTTCAAGAAAATTAAAGTAATGGAATCAGCAAGTAGAAACAAACAGAAGTCAATAATGCTACGAAGAGAATTATCGCCGAACATTGCCAACTTGAAGTTCAACCGCAATTGCTCAACAATTGCTAGCCCTCTCGGCTTTCATTTGGCGAACTATGATACGATCGACTTTACATCCTTCACATGCCGAAAGATCTCAGAACTTGTTGGCCTTTGCTGCTGCTCCAGTCATCTTGAGGGCGGCAATTTCCCTGGCGCTAGACTGAGAGGTTTTTTTGAATTGGACAGCTGACACCAAGTGATCGAAACTCGACAGTGAACAAAGCAAAAAGAAAATTTTCCGTGCACAAGGTAACGGACTATAGAACCAACCGGCCCAACTGATTAGCAGCATTCTTAGAGTATCCCATAATCAAACAGTAAGTTTCGGACGTTTCGTTTGTGAGGGGCCTGAGGGCTATACGGCGACATGGGGTCAACGAAAAGACCACGCTGGTACCCAATCATCAACAGAGAAACCACAACACAACATAAACGATGATTCTAAGCCAGATGGTTCTGTTCGAGACTGCATAGGTAGCCGCTACCAAAGGCTAGCACCATCCCGAACACCACAAAACGAATGCAATCTGCAGCCGTATGGGCTATCTCGCCCGTTGGTGCTCGTTCCTTGCGGAAGTATCAAATTGTACGTATAATGCCAGGAGGGAGAAACCGAAGGCTGTAATGCTAGATATGACAAAGACATTGAAAGCTGCCCTCTCGCCAGAGTCGCCATTCCTTGGTCTGGTCTGTCGCTGTTATCACCTCCGGGCAACTTGAAGGCTGTGGCGAAGGTCATTGTGGCCATGAGCACCGCCACTAGTACTTGAAGTTCGATATGGCCTCTCATCGACGAATTTTCTCGATTGGAGGGGTTACTTCCCGTGGTTGCAGGCACAGCTGGTTGACCCTCAACATGTTGCTTGCCTAGCCTCTTCTTCACATATTCAATAACCGAGCCTTGATGATCCAGAGATCCACCAGAATTTTCCACACATGTCTACTTTTGCAACTTTGTAGCCGACCTAAAAAAATGTACAGAAGGTACTGATTAACGAGTGGTCATTCCCGGCAAAATACTTGAAGAACCGCCCCAATTTTACGCACTGAAAACCCATTTATAATAAACAGAATATTATAATTCAATTCAATTAATCTCTTTTAGACAAACCAGTAAATAGAATTTTCCCAGATTAAACATTACAGTTTCCGGTGATGCTACAATTAAACTAAATCATCTAGGAATGGTTAAAATCATTTTCCCAGTTGGGACAGCGCGCGGGTTCTCTCTTTTACCTCAAAAGCTGTTTGAAGGGCGCCGAAAGAAACAGAAGGATTCCAGCTACATATTGTACCAGATATTCTGATTCTTCCATGTGAATGTGGGATAATAATTGTTCCAATGTCAGAAGGCGCATATGAAGTTTTGGATTGGGATTTTCTTAAGTTACATCTTAAAGCTTCATCTAAAATGGTTGACACCTCAGCACAAAGAGCCATTAGGCAGTTCAGATAAATCATGTATTTTTCTTTCTTTTTCCTATCCTTTTATTTCTTTTTTCTTTTTAACTTGTCCCCTAACTTACAGAGGAACCCAACCCCAAATGTCTAGCTCGCTTTCAAAGATATATAGGGACACACTATTAATTTCGAACGGGTTGAAGACGAACTCCGGCCAATT
>JAGVVM010001500.1:0-62560 GCA_019149425.1 Psidium friedrichsthalianum | reverse complement strand
AAGAAACATGATTCTTATTCCCATTCAAAAAATGATAAATGCCTTAGAGTCATCCGTGTGGGTAAAGAGGTGTGATAGGCTACATTGGCAAACCACGGTACTTCTCGTGCACCTCATATGTTCCAACATTTTCCACTCGCCCCATGATGGGCTATCCATAACTCCCTCTTCTCTGGCAGGTTCATATCAACAAATAATCCATGCAACCACATCTACAAGAGATTCATTGCTATGACATCCATTGGGAGTATATAGCCAGCTCTAAATACGGGCACATTACTCAGATAGATCCGGTATTCAGTAGGGGTGAGCAAAAAAATCACAATCCACCAAAACCAGACTGGACAGAATCCAACCGACTAGTTTTGGATTGTAACCAGTGGGTATGGTTCGGTTTTTCGTTTTCATTTTCTAGAACCGGCCGAGTATCAGTTCGGTTCCAGGTTTCGGTTGGAAACCATCCCACCGGTCCGATTTGATATAATATAACGGGCAATTTTTTGTACAAGTGAAAATAATCTCTCAAAGGCCCAATCCATCATTCCAAAAAAAAAACCCAAACTTGTAAAATGAAAAAAAGACTCTACCCTAATATGAAATATATGCTATCTTCACTCCACTTGCGAAAAAACCTTGATTATACGTTTTGTTTTTTGTCTATTTCTCAAGTACGGTGAATTGGGAAGAAGGCATAATAATGTCAGTATTTGCATGTAGTTTCTTCATATTCTAGTTTTTTCTGTAGTCTTTCATTTGTCGCCAACTCAAGAAGTTTATTTAGTTTTTATTGTTAAATCAGCTTTATATAAATTAGTCCAATGTATAGTTTTTTATTAGGGGTGAGCAAAAAAAACCACGATCCAACAAATCGGACCGGACCGTACCCAACCGGCTAATTTTGGATCGTAACCGTGGGTACGGTTTCGGTTTCGGTTCCAATTTTCCAAAACCGGCAGGTATCGGTTCGGTTCTCGGTTTCGGGTGGGAATATCCAACCGTCCCCAACCGAACCGTTTTTATATAATATAAATAGGCCAATTATTTTAATGAAACCATCTCTTAAATATTTAACACTCCGTCCCAAAAAAAATCGCCTAGACCCTCAAAATAAAAAAGACTTCTACCCTAATTCAACTCTCTTTCGCACTCAGTCGCTCTTTTGTACAATTCAATTGCACATTTTTTTTTCTAGTGCAATGGACAAATTGTCACTTAGCCGTGCTCATGGGTTGCTGAGAATTTTGATTTACAAGGTAAAAAAAAGACGAAAAGTTCTAAGTTTACCGTTATATATCTTTATTGAGTCATATTTGTGGGATTAATATTCAACTTAATTTTTTCATGGAACAAGCGGGTAACATTAGAACTGTAACTAGGATCCAAACCAAGAACCGAACCGGGACTCGGTGGTTCGGTTTCCCGGGTGGATCCATGGAACAAATCGGTTGGTTCACGGTTCGCATTTGCAGAACCGGTCCCTATGGATGGTTCTCCCGGTTCTATGGATAGAACCACCATCCTTGTGAACCGATCACCCCTATTTTTATTGATCATATTTTGTGAGATTAAGTATTCAACTTCATTTTTCATAGAACGAAGCTGTGTGAATTAAAGCTGTAAAATCAGGATCCAACGGGATCCGACCGGCCGATGTTCATTCTCGGGTGGATCATAGAACAATGAGTGGTTCATCACGTTTTGCAGTTTTACGGAACCATCTCTAGGGGCGATTCTCGGTTCCTAGGGTGGAACCTATCCATCCTGTGACGATTACCCCCTAGTATGCAGTACCCCTAAATTCATCGATCATAATTTCCATCATATTTTCTCTTGACTCTCTTTGATATGGACTCTGAAGGATAACTTTGTGATATGGCGACAATCACTGAAAAGTTCAAGCAATCAGAAGTGGAGATCAACTAATAAGGGAAGAATTGATTCGATTTTCTGTGGATGATAACGGTGTCGGAAGAACGTAGTAGCTATGTAGAGCTATTACAAAATAAAGGATTATCTTCTTCTTTCCTTAACTCTCAAGTTCAGTTCAACTCACTTTTCTAGAATGACTCCATTTATATCGAATCTATCCCATGGCCATTAGCAACACTTTAAAAGAGCGAACATTGAATAGAAATGAATTGAGAATAAGTAAGAGTCGTCAATGAATAAATTTGAGGAACTTTTATCCTCAAGAGTCTCTCACGGCTTGAAAGTTGAGATCAAAACTACTGCCAACTCTTATTTGTCGTTTCATGTATACATAATATATAATAAGCATTACGGTATTCTCTCCTTTTCCATGGAGCGTAATCTTTTTACTTAATGCCGTACAGATGATAGTTCAGATGTAGTCAATATCTAACTTGGTTCACAAATCTACTTTAATTCAAAAGTATCTATCAGAATTCACATCTGACAATGGACAAATAAAGTGAAACTTAGGCTATTTCACTTCAGACATAATTAAACATTGTGACCTTATCTTAACACTCTATTAGCCACATCTATACTTTAAGCTTGCGCTCTCAATTATCACTAGATAATCATATTAAAACTATCTTATCTCCATTTATCACACCAAATAAATGAGGTGATTAACCGTGTTGAGTGGCTAAATATCTTATCTATTTGAGATATCTTCTCAACATAATACACTAAGCATTAATATGCATAAATGTCATGCAAACTCAAGCATTAATAACGATAAACAAATACCATTAACTATGAATATTGAGAATATAAATATTCGGTACTTCAACCTCTACGCACTCCTACAGATTTCAATGTAGGGAACTGATCTCTTTGTCAACACATGACCAAGACAAATATCTCTAAGAATTGACTTGTCATAGGATCTACTATCATTATATGCATAGATATATTTGTATGTTCACATCTTTTTGTACAACTATGTTCTTCACAAAAATATATCTCATGTCTATATGTTTGGTCTAGCAATGTGTCCTCGGTGTAAGCTATTATTGCTTGGCTATCATAATTAATCAATAATTGAACTTGCAGCATCCTTAGCAACACCTCATTGATCAAACATCTCTAATCCAAACACCCTCTACTATTGCTGAAAACACCACGAGATCAACTTCCATCGTGGATAAGACTATACACATTTGCTTATTACTACTCCATGATATAGGTGCTATTGTTAATAAGGACGCAAATTCAGAGGTAGAATTTCTGTCATTTAAACCTCTTTCTCAATCAACATCAGTATAGCTTTTAAGGAGCAAATCTCTACCTTGACAACTCAATGATTAATCAGCAGTACCCTTCAAATACCTCAAGATTCTCTTGATGGCAATCCAATGTGCTTGACCTGGATTAGATTGTATCTGCTAACGCTTTCTAATTGCATAACAAATATCAGTCTTGTACACAAAATAGTGTATATTAAGCTTCCAACACATTACGATATGAAACACTTTCCATTTATTCATTTGCTTGTGGAATTTGAGGATATATTTTGCGGCTCAAGCCCTCACTCTTGCAATAGGAGTATTATGGATTTGCAGTCTTGCGTGCAAAATCATTCAAAGACTTTATCTATATAAGTCTCTTGTGAAAGAGATCACGATCTCTTGAAATGTTAATTACAAGAATATATGCAATTTTACCCATATTCTTCATTCCAAATGGCACATAACCGATTCTCACTATATTGACAAACTCCATATAGATTTCAGCAATTAGTATATCATTAACATACAATGATAAGATCGCAAATTAATCTTTGGATCTTTTGAATATATCCCAATGATCTTTATCAATCGTTACAAAATCATATGCCAATAGGCATTATGAAAACTATATATCATTGTCTTGAAGACTACTTGAGGCCATAGATCGATCTCAAAAAATCGACATACTTTTTTATTTTGGCACTCTATAACAAACCCGGGTGTTCCATATGAATTTCTTCCTCTAATTCTCCATTGAAAAAAGAAGTATTTATATCCTTTGATGTAATTCAAGATCCCACTAGCATTATTGCCAGAATAAGGTAAATTGAGGTAAATCTCACCATAGGAGAAAAACTCTTCATAATCTATTCCTTCTTGTTGATTATATCTTTTTCGCCACAAGGCAAGCCTTAATCTTTCAATCGAACCACCAGCTTTATACATTTTATTTTGAGAACCCACTTGCAAGTGGTTCGAATCGCCGGTTCCAATCCATTTCAGGCCCGGTTCAATATTTTAAGGAACCGAAACGAGCCCTATGCCACGGGTCGGTTTCGGTTCCGAACCATGGCCCAATCAATGAGCCGATTTCGGGTTTGACTGAGTCAGTTCCTGGCCAGTTTCGAGCCTAAACCGCCCGTGGTCATGCCCCTTCTTATCTTTATCGATTGATTTGATATCTTGAGTATTTTTAAAAGATTTTCAAACTTGACTAGATTATCACAAATTTCACAATACATTGAAATCACAATCTTTCAAATTAGGGAAGCCAATTTTTGCAAAACATTTCAAGATACTTAACTTGGACGTGCAATTTCTCAATAAGTCCATCCGCAATGGTAACCTACTTAACATCTTGGCCGCGTTACCATATGTTTAGGAATCTTTTTACAATTTGTCCTTGAGATTAGGGTAAACTATTTTTAATTAGATGTTATGCTTTATTGACCAATTCATAAGATGGAAACCATATGAATTAACCAATGACACGGTGACGTTGTGCCACGCGATGTGGAACATCATGGGAAAAGACCCGAGAGCGTTGCGCCCGTTGTGGGCTTGTGGCCTTTCCGGGTACTTCGTCATAGAAACTGCAATCTGAAGGTTTGAAAGATTAGCTCTTGTTCTCATGACTTTTAAGAAGGTTGACTTCGTCAATGATATTGCTGGGATTCTCAGTGGTAGCAGCCCGCCATGCCTTTTTGGTCAGGTACGGGATGCACCAACATTTTTGCTAAATTGATTCCAGCCCTTCGTTTTTATGGAGAATAAGTTCATGCTAAGTACGCATAAACGCTTGATAACACGGCCATGACTTAATTTCATCACTCAATCCGTCTCGTCTTTGCTTGATCTCACAATCTTTTCGGACACTATGCTCACACATTGATGCTGGTATAATTAACATCAGTGCATGTTCGATTTGATCTAGGATTCTACTTGCAATATATTTTATCCGAAAATTCATGAGATTAATAAGACATAAAAAGCTTACCAAAAAAAAAAAATATAAGACCATAAAAAAAAATCTAACTTTTTGGGGGACTTATGCCAACTTGCAAGTCTTTCAACAGGAAAGAGACCTCTTAAATTTATAAAAGGCATCATCTTTCGCAGATCTCTAGCAAACAACCGACCTTACTTGCAACACACTCAACTCATGGTCCTCCCTGGTCGGATAATTCCTTCTCCTTTCGCAACTCCTTTTCCAGAGCCTCCTCTCCTCCTCCTCCTCATCCTTCTACTACTCCCGCTGCTAACTATCGCCAAACCCTGAATGGACCTTCATCGGTCGGTGTTCCCGCATCATGGACCCCAGTCAACCTTACGACTTCAGCCTAACCGATTTCGGTATAAAGGTCGTGCTTTACAGGCTAAACTCAGGACCGAGCTTCATTTTTGGCTTCAACTGCGATGACGACGGTAGCTGCTATTTCGGCCCTGCATACTTTTGAATCGACACAAGCATGGATGAGATTGTGCTCGTTTGGTGGGTTACTGACGCACCCCTGAAGGACAATGCCCAACTCCGACTCACCCAGGAGGGCGATTTAGTTTTGCTGCTGGTGACCACGGAGAAAAGATGTGGTCCACAATACCGCTGGCAAGTCAGTCCTAGGTTTAAACTTGACTGAAGCTGGAAATGTCGTGCTCTACGGTAGAAATGACGCCATCATTTGGCAGTCTTTCGATCATCCTACAGATAGTATTCTTCAGGACAGGAGCTACGTCGCGGCATGAAACTAACGGCAACGGATGGGAAAGGGCAGGTCTACACGTTCGCCATCGATGATCAAAAGGTTTTGTCGCATCTGTAAGGGCAGCCTATTCTCCCCAAATTACTACACAACGGGCGAAGCAGGCAATATGAAGAGCGACAGTGGACAGGTTGCAGCACTTTACAAGTACGGAACCTTCGGTGAGTTTGATTTTTCAAACAACATCTTCGGCTCAGTTCATCCGGCTGCTAGGTGATGGGCATCTGGTGCTTTTTTATTATGATAAACGCTCATCTTCTTGGAAGACTAGGATCTTCTGGAGGGTCTAATGGAAGATTGTTACTATCCATTTGTGTGTGGTGATTATGGCATTTGTTCACTTGGCCCTCAATGTGTGTGTCCAACGAGACAAAGCGATTTAAAGAGAGGGATGAGTTTTCCGGTTTGCCGTCCCAGCTCACCAATCTCTTGTGATTCGCGCAGTAACACTTTCGTTGTAGTTGAGAATATCACCTACTATGCTTTGTCGAACAATTATGTTAGTGCTGACATCTCAAACGCAACTGCAGACAGTTGCAAGGAAGAGTGTTTGAGGAAAGAGTGCTCATGCACAATGGCACTATTTCGTAATGGAACCGATTTCCTCTGTGGAGCTGGAGACTGCTATTTATTATCAGAGCCATTTTCCCTTAAGGACGACCCTTCGGGTTACTATTCCACCTTAGCATTTATCAAAAGTCAACAATAGTTCACACACACCGGTGCCATCATACTCGTCCAAAGAAAGAGAAGGGGGCGAACTGTTGTTAATCGGAGGGACTACTATTGGAGCAGTTTTGATATTCTTAGTAAGCGTGTTTGGGATTTATATTTATAGTAACATGAGAAGAAGCGATGTCGAAAATGATGATCCAGACTTACCAAGGCTACAGATAACTAGATTCCGTTATGAGGATCTGAAGGCCAATGACAACAGACTTCAACATCAAGCTGGGGAAGGAGGATTTGGCTCGTGTTCTAGGAACTCTACCCAGCGGGCGTTAGGATTGCAGTCAAGCGCCTTGACGGTTTTGGTCAAGTAAAGAAGTCATTCTGCCGAGGCCGGAGGCCGGAACCATTAGGCACCAACATGCACAATCATGGTCATCTCGGTAAGACTACTCGGATTTTGTGCTCAAAAATCATTTCGGTTTTTTTGGTCTATGAGTACATGTACATGTGCAATGGCTCTCTTGATAAGTGGATTTTCCATAATGATCAAGAGTTTGACGTCTGTTGCAGTGAGGAGAAAGATTATCCTCGACATTGCCAAAGGACTGGCTATCTCATGAGGAATGCCATAAAAAAATAATTAACTTCACTTAGACATCAAACCCCACAAAAATATACTCTTAGATGAACATTTCAATGCGAAGCTTGCTGATTTTGGGTTGTCAAAGCTAATTGATAAGGACCAAAGCCATGTCATGACGACCGATGCGAGGAAGGAACACCAGGTTACCTTGCTCCAGAGTGGTTAAGCTCCGTTATCACAGAAAAGGTAGTAGACGTGTATAGTTTTGGCATTGTCGTGTTAGAAGTCGTAGGTGGGAGGAAAAAAATGTGGACCGCTCTTTGCCGAGTGATGAAGTGCATATGTTGACCCTTTTTCAAGTGCAAAGCAGAACAAGGAACACACTGCTGGACATGGTTGATAAGTCCAGTGGTGACATGCAACTACATGGCCAAGAAGCTGTCTGTCAAGATGATGAAAATCGCAAGCATGGTGTTTGCAAGATGATAGTAGGAAGAGGCCCCCCATGTCACAAGTGGTTAAGTGCTTAGAGGGCTCAGCTGATATAGAAGATGCTTGCGATCAACTTCTCAGTTCCTTCCGGCCACAGCGATGATGGTGTTGATGATGGTACTCGGCCATTGTCCTCACAATTATCCGGTCCTAGGTGAACAAAACTAGCTTCAGACATAAACTCCGGTGCTCAATGGAGTGACTTCTTTTGGCGTTTCTGCCATATAAAGTTTTTGTCTTGTAGTCGTACTTATTATCCAATAAATTTGATGAAATTCTAAAGTCACAAATGAATTTGCAGTAGGCAATGCTCAATTCCATCACTCTTCCTCTTTGCGATCCACAGAATGGACATCAAGTAACTTTTTCTTGTAAGATACCTTTTGTAGATCACCATACTGGTTTTTGCTGTCATGACTACGTACGATATATGATTTTTCTCATTTCCAAACAAAGGAGCAGGTTGACACCCGGAGCACTGTGTCCTGTTTTGAAGTGTTTCTAGGCCTCATTCATATCAAAGATAGCATTGTATTACGCATAGATGTAAACTGCAAGTTTTTCTATGCCAACCCTAGTAAACTAACACATTGTCGATTAGGCAAAATGGGTTTGTAGTAAAACCTGCCACAGCATAACACCCAACTTCAGAGATGTAGCACATAAGAACTTCAATTCCAGAAGACAAATAGGTAAATTTGGCAAGAACTGTGTAAGTTTCGCCCAAGGAAGGGATTTTACAGAGGGAAAATGATTTTGCTCTCAGTTGGAGAGAGGACATGAAGAGATCCTGAGCTTACAGAGGCTGAATTACAACAACAGGATCTACATTATTCAAGGCAAAAAGTAAAGCACAGTATGAAGCACACCGTTACTCAGGTGATCCTAATAATAGACAATCAGACATGGTACAAAAACTGAGCAATCGTTAACGAGGAGTCATAAGGGCTGAGACATCGACTAGTGGAGTTGTTATACGAGTTTCTGCCTTCAGATCATACTTATGCAGATATTGACAGAAGTAACCAAGTGGAGACAACGAAACTCACTATCTTGAGGAGAAATGAGTATATTTTGGGCGAAGCACTAGCCGAAAAGTCGCAGAATTTTCGGTGGTTGAAGCTCAGAACATAATAAGGGATCCGTCTGGCCAAGGCCGGAATTAGTCCGAGTTTGGAATTTATGGGTTAGCAGTCAGGGAGACAAACAATCGGACACCTGAGAGATGCTATGGTTGCTCCACTAGTAGCATGTGTGACAAAGGAGACATTTTTATCATCTTCTCTAGCAAAGTGAAGACATCACAGGGATGGGAAGTCCTTCGAGTTAAGAAAAATGCCTTACTTGCGTCCATCTCTGTCAAGCCAAGGAGGAGTCTCCTGAAGAAGCTGCAACGTCGGCGAAGTTGCTGATGCCACTAGCTATGCCACAAGCTCGGGAGAGTTGACACGCGACATGGCTGGGCGGAGATTGAATCCGATTCTTCCTCCTGCTCTTTCCACTTTTTCCCCCCAGAAAAGACTAGAACAAATTCTTTCCTTCATATTGGCTGCATCTACTTTATCTTCGGAGCACCAGCTTCACCACAGGAAAGGGGGAAAAAAAAGCAGAGCATCAAAATGGCGGAGGCAAACAGAATCACTTCGCTCTTTGAACTAGACCCAGACATAAAGTTGACAATGGCAAAAGCAAATGCTACGTACTTATTCCCTCGAGCTCATATCCATCACATTCAGACAGGGCTTTGAATGCAAAAAAGCTATAAAATTTCACGCAACGCAAATGTGAAGTGAGCGAGCAAAGGATCATCGGAGTCAGCCGTTCACGACGGTCGGCGGACGCTATGAGCGGCAGAGCAAGTAATTTAGCTCTGGCGCTGGACCAAGAGTCGCCCCCATGGGACTACTTCTTCGATGTTGATCTTCCGAGTCCGGCTGTGCTTCCACCGGCTGTTTCGTATCGAACAACTCCACCAGTAAGTTAAGAAAAAAAAAAATAACAGATATAGCGGCTTCGCCTGCGTAGAATGTGGTGTTTCGAAGCCACACGCAACAAATGTTTGAGCAAATGCCTGAGAGAGGCTTGAAGATGCGAAAATAGTATGCGTTCGTGCTTTTCATAGTCTTTGTGTGCTGAAATATGCAGGGGCTAACACGGACTCGGTCGTTTGCTCCGGAAAGAGTGATGTCAGGGCCAACTCCTTCTAGTTTAGCTGGGTAAGCACACCAGGAGAATCCACAGATCATCTTAGCTTTGGTATCTTGGAAATGGTCATCTTGATAATGATGACAGGATACATTTTTCCTTTGCATACCAGATATTGCTCCCTCAAAACACACACTAACCTTTCCAATTCAACTCGATCATGTTTTCTTTGTCTTCGTCGAGCATTAGGGACATGTGATCCTTAAGCTGTGATTTGCTGACAATTGCACAATATGGCTTTGTAGCTTCACAACACCCATGTCGCCCTTTATACTCCTCGAGAATGCCTATGCGATGCCCAGAGCAATCGTCCATGAGCCTCCTCTGAGATCCATCGGGCAACCTAACGCCCCGGTCTTGTCTGAGCAAGACTCCATGCTGACGGGCGATGAGCAGAAGAAGGTCTTAAGCAAGCTGAAGAAGGAGATTTACAACCCCCTGCCAAAGAGTTTCATTAGGAGAGTGAGCTTATACTATAGGGAAAATGCTAGGAATGGTCTTGGGGATCAGAACAGGTACCGTGACGACGACGACGGCAAGCGATGCGCGATATGCTTAGACGACTTTGAGCCTAAGCAAGAGGTGATGGTCACTCCTTGCGACCATATGTTCCATGAGGACTGCATCGTGCCGTGGTTGCAGGGTCACAGTCGGTGCCCCGTTTGCCGATTTTCACTCTTGGAACAGAAGAGGCAAACTCAACCGCCTACTGCACCGGTAGCAATCCAACCCTGGGGGACTATGTTTTATGTGCCCGAAACCTTGTTCCGGTAACAAGGATAGAGGAGAAAGCTTAGCACACTAATTTGATGTGTACGAAGTTCTGCAGACATAAACATACCTCTTATGCATTTTTCTATGTATTCATACGTGAAACCTCGCTGCTATTTCCTCGCCCGGATTTATTGGTTATGGAGTTCATGAATTGCGATGAAATGATTTAGAGCTAACAACCAATACGAGGAACTCGATGCTTGTACTGGGCCAAGTATTTGCCTAAGATTTTCCTTGGTTCCTTCGTCATCATCTTAACAGGAATTACCGAAAAGTTGTGATTCGAAATTCGAGATGCCTTTGTCTTTCTTCAATTTTCTTGGACAAACACTTGTTTTGACGGCCCATCCTGGTAAAACCTTTTTAAGATCAGCTATGCAGTTGTGCTCAAATGGTCTTTTCCTTTTTCCTTAACACGAATTCGTGTAGCAGAAATTGATGATCACTCATTGAAAGAGAAAACGTCTGTAGCTTTAAAATTTGTACATTACATCAAAAACACCTCTGAGGAAAGTGTCACTCTCCGGTCTCTACCATTTGTGCAGGTAAAGACAAGTTCGACTGTTTTTTTTTTTTTTCTTTTTGGTTGGAAGCAATGTTGAGGTACAAAGCTTCAAGATAAAAATGAAAAAAAAATAAACAAAGTAAGTAAATTTAAAAGATAAATCAACTTAATATGGATAGCAGAGACTCGCTCTGCAACAAAGCCTAACCAGCGATCGATCACTGAATCTCACATAAGTGATGAGCACACAGTTAAAATATCCTTCTCCACCTACGACTTTATCAAAAAGGTTATACGTGCCTATATTCTGCCTCCCCCACACAATATAGCTGCTGAACAGGGGGCGTTATGATGTGGTATCTTTACAGGCTCCACGAGTCGTGAACGGTGGCCTTGCACTTTCGACCGCGATCCAAGCAGAAGGTTCAAAACATGAGGCCCAAGTGCAACGTCGATTATCCTCACTTGTCAAACGACAAAGAGAAGAAGATGACTCACTTTCCCGCGTCTCAATCAAGAGAGAGTATAATTTTTGTTAAGGTTAATTATGCGAAAAATCTCAAACTAATATGTCTGTAGTAAATTTACCCCAAACCTTTTTTTATCACAAAAATTTCAAACTGATACATTTGTGATAAATTTACCCCAATCTATTATCTTAACCATCAAAAACTCCAAACATGTACATTTATGACAAATTTATCATCCATTAGTTTCCGTTTAATTAGATTAATATGTAAAAACCCCAAATACATTCGATTGTCACGTGTCATCTAACTTAGAAATTTGATAATAAAATTTAATGAAAACTAACGAATGATAAATTTGTCATATGTGTACTTGTTCGAAGTAAATTTGTCAAAGGCGTACCAATTTAGGATTTTTGATGATCAAAAAAATAGTTTTGGATAAATTTATCAAAGGCATGCTAATTCGGGATTTTTCGTAATATTAACATTTTTTGCTAAAATAAGAATTTTTATTAGGCCCACCAAATTCAAGTTACGTAGCTGCTTAGCACGAATTTTATTGATACAAATAATTAACATAGGATGCAGCAATTCAGACAACGATCGATCGAGATAAAGAAAAAAAAAGATTACGATGTTTTGACATGAATCTGTCGAAAGGCGTAATAATATATATATATATATATATATATCTGAGTTATTAATAAATTGGTAAAATGAAGAGCCAAAAAAAGATAACAAACTTGGAACAACCAAATTATCAGAAAATAAAATGAATGAAAAATCTGGGAACAAGTAAAACGAAGAAAAGGAAGCACCCACTGCGGAAGAGCCACGTCTCCCGTTCTCGAACCACATCCGCTCCCTCTAAAAACAGCATTCCCTCCCTGGCTTCTCTTCTCGGCATAGACGGAGCTCACCTCTGATTCCTCCGCTCGACCACAGAATCCTCTCTGCTGGGGTAAGCCCTTTACTCGCTCTGCTGCTTCGATTCGCATCCTGAATTGCGACGATAACTCGCGAGCGATCGTCAAGCTATGGATCGAATTTTGAGAGTTCCGAGTTTTCAGTTGGGTTTGGGTTATGCGGAAACGATTTTTTCAAGTACTTAATAGAGCCTTTTCCTCTTCAATCCTAAGCTACACCTGAATTCAGCTCAAAAATTCTCTCTTCCTCGGTTCTTTTCGATCGAGAAACGTGATCTTTTTCTTCAGGTTTGAATTTCGTCTCTTGTTTATGTTGGTGAGAGTTTGTTCAGTTTTGCAAGTTGTTCTGCAAGCTTGATGTCGGGACTGAATTAAACAATCTTTCATTAAGCTGCTAATTTCCAAGCTAAGTTAGGACTTCAATAAGTACTGTGCATTTACTGGTAATCTGAAAGATGACTCATTTGACAAGATTCACTCTTTTTTTTTTTTACCTCGTGCATGAGTCTTGATTTGTTGATGGAAAACCCATCCGTCCAGTACCACAATTGTAGCTGATTTAATATTGTTGAGCAACTGGGAGTGATCTTAGATCAGATGATTTTCTTTGTAAGTTTTATGGTTCATATCGGTAGATTTCGCTTCACTAGGGAATTGTACCACTGAATGCGTATGTCGAGCTCCTCATTGCGAATCGCGCTTTGAATAGTGAGATGCTTACATCATGTTAAATCTTATTTAGGATACTTGTGAGGTAGATTCTTCCTGGATGCGGTGTACTCACCAGCTTATGTATTCTGACGTTGTGCAATTTTCACCATGTTATGGTTGGTCTGTTTACATTTTTCATTTCATGCCAACAGAATATAATCCCATGGCTTCATCAATCTCGTGCCTTGTGGCTAACAGTCTAACCACCAGTGGTACTAAATCAAATTTGAGCAAGGACTTCTTTGGTCGGTGCATTCTCCCTTCATCTTCCCGTCCACTATGGAGAAAGGAGGCGAAATCTGTTTTGTTAAAGGCATCTCTGGACCAGCAACATGGAGGCAGGAGGAAGTTTCTGAAGTTGCTAGGAAATATGGGACTAGGAGCACCTGCGCTGTTGAGTGGCGGGAAAGCTTTGGCTGATGAGCAAGGTGTTTCTTCTTCGAGAATGTCTTACTCCAGGTTTTTGGAATATCTTGATAAGGACAGGGTGAAAAAGGTAGATTTATTTGAAAATGGGACCATAGCCATTGTCGAGGCAGTTTCTCCTGAGTTGGGTAACAGGATCCAACGAGTCCGTGTGCAGCTTCCCGGACTGAGCCAAGAGCTCCTTCAGAAGTTCAGAGAGAAGAACATTGATTTTGCAGCCCATAATGCTCAAGAGGACTCAGGCTCTTTACTGTTTAACTTGATAGGAAATCTGGCCTTCCCATTGATCCTGATTGGTGGTTTATTTCTTCTATCGAGACGCTCTTCTGGAGGGATGGGTGGGCCTGGTGGGCCTGGCTTTCCTCTCCAATTCGGTCAATCCAAAGCCAAGTTCCAGATGGAACCCAACACCGGCGTGACATTTGATGATGTTGCTGGTGTTGATGAGGCCAAGCAGGACTTCATGGAAGTGGTGGAGTTTCTAAAGAAACCTGAGAGGTTTACTGCAGTTGGGGCACGTATCCCTAAGGGTGTCCTTCTAGTTGGTCCCCCAGGAACTGGAAAAACGCTGCTTGCCAAGGCAATTGCTGGTGAAGCAGGTGTTCCATTTTTCTCTATTTCAGGTTCTGAGTTTGTTGAGATGTTTGTTGGTGTTGGTGCTTCCAGAGTTCGTGATCTTTTCAAGAAGGCAAAAGAGAATGCTCCCTGCATTGTTTTTGTTGATGAAATTGATGCTGTGGGGCGGCAGAGAGGAACTGGAATTGGAGGAGGAAATGACGAAAGGGAGCAGACGCTTAATCAGCTGTTGACAGAAATGGATGGTTTTGAAGGAAATACGGGTATCATTGTAATTGCAGCAACTAACCGTGCAGACATTCTGGACTCTGCTTTGCTTAGGCCAGGAAGATTTGACAGACAGGTATGTATGTTTTATTCTCAGCTAGTGAGTCTGGATAGTATTGGTGGAACAGTTAGTCTTGTGGTCCATATGCTTACTAATGGTATTGATGTAGGTAACTGTTGATGTTCCTGATATCCGAGGTAGAACAGAAATTTTGAAGGTGCATGCCAGCAATAAGAAGTTTGATGCAGACGTATCCCTAGATGTTATAGCTATGAGAACTCCTGGATTTAGCGGAGCGGATCTTGCCAACCTCTTGAATGAGGCTGCCATATTGGCTGGCCGTCGTGGGAAGACAGCAATCTCTCCGAAGGAGATTGATGATTCAATTGACAGGATTGTTGCTGGAATGGAAGGAACCGTGATGACAGATGGAAAGAGTAAGAGTCTGGTGGCATACCATGAAGTTGGACATGCCATTTGCGGGTGAGTGAGAATGCCAGCACCTAATCATTTTTCTGATTCTTCCCATCTTTTGTTGGGAAATTTTTTGCATGAGTGTCTCCTGTTTGTGATATTTAATATTTCAGTGCGCATTTGATTTTCCTTTATGTAGATTGCTGAAATATTTTTAGTTTTTGTTTCCATTGACATGCAGTGATGGATTGTCCGATGTTATATTAGAAATGTCAATAGGTTTTTTGAGTCACCTATGTAGTTGGGCTTGCACTAAATGCATGTATCCATACTTCTGTACATGTAAATTTCTGTTGATACATATCAAAGGAGCTCAGCTTGTTTGGTTAATATCTTTGCTGTCTCTGTCTTTTCAGTACTTTGACCCCAGGGCATGATGCAGTTCAAAAGGTCACCCTTGTACCACGTGGTCAGGCACGAGGTCTTACCTGGTTCATTCCTTCTGATGACCCAACCTTGATCTCTAAGCAGCAACTCTTTGCAAGAATCGTTGGTGGATTGGGTGGCAGAGCAGCTGAGGAAGTGATTTTTGGGGAGCCTGAGGTTACTACAGGTGCAGCAGGCGATTTGCAGCAGATCACTGGCTTGGCAAAACAGGTGATTTGAGCAACTCACCATTTCATTTACACTTCTTTTTGAAATGCCAATAAACATCCAAGTTAGTCCTTTCAAGTTTTAAAAAAATAACAAATTCTGAAGGGTCAAGGGGACTGGCCTTCCAATTTAGTCTGTAAAATTATAAGTTGCTCCAAAGTCCCTTATGCATTAAAGCAGAAGACTTTGCCCACTTACGTGTGAGGACCTTCCATTTAGGTTATTTCTCAAAGTTTTCATGCTCTGATTACTGTCAAACCGCAACTCCAAGCTGCGTTTATCGGCAGTTCTTCCCTCCCTCAAAAATTGAAATGCTCGGTTAGTTGAGAGTGACATTGAACTGGTATTTAATTCATGTGCAGATGGTGACCACATTTGGCATGTCTGAAATTGGCCCATGGTCGCTCATGGACTCATCACAGAGCGGTGATGTCATCATGAGGATGATGGCCAGGAATTCAATGTCAGAAAAGCTTGCAGAAGACATTGATGCTGCCGTGAAGAGACTTTCAGATAGCGCGTATGAAATTGCTCTGAGTCACATAAGGAATAACCGGGAGGCCATAGACAAGATTGTGGAAGTCCTCCTCGAGAAAGAAACAATGTCCGGGGATGAGTTCCGTGCTATCCTCTCGGAGTTTGTCGAAATTCCTGTTGAGAACCGGGTTTCTCCTTCAGTTCCATCTCCTGTCTCTGTATAAAGTATAATCAGTCAGTCTCCCGCCTGCACATCCCTCAACAACACTTGGTCATACATCTTCAACTAATTAGGGCATGGATCATGACCTTGGCACGTAAGGCAGAATTACACTATTCTGCTGTCCCAGCCAACAGAAGATTCATACGTTGAGCTGTTGTTATCTGTTAAGAACCTGTATACTTTAGCATCAGATATGGACAGCTTACCTGTGATATAGGAATAGGATTCCATGAGCCATTGTATACGGCATGTATTTTTCTCATCTGGTTAGGTGGAGCTTTTTCGGAAAAATGCAGTGAACCATCTGAATGATGTTGCGCATCTCTTGTGAAAGTTGATCGAGTCTCTTTTGGCGTTGCCTCAGTCTCGAGGTAGGAACGGTTACTTACACTGAAGTTCTTTACTTGATTTGCTTGTGGACTCTTAGCAAGATCCCAGAAGCTTGTCATGTAGACATAATCTTTACAGTGAGGATGGCACAACCTAGTTTCGCGGGGTCCTTTGGGCTTCAAGCCTAGTGTTTTCGTTCACAATATATGTTCTCCCTGTATTGATTTTACCGACACATGGCTAGGTAGTGCTACCGAACACTTCGTAACGTGGATTTTCTTCATCCAAGTACTTAACAAGATCCCTGTTAGGGTCGTGCTGTTTCCACGTCTCAACGGCTGTGAACGCGGCCGCTTGTAAGTGCTCCAACCAAAACGCCTTCGAGTTGAACGCATTTACATGTTAGAAGTCCATAAGAAAAGCGTCCTGACAGCGGAACACTCGACCAAGCGAACGATTCTTGTACTTCCTGCGACAGGACACATTGGACAGAAACTTGGTGGCTCCTCGATGCCACCAAAATGTATGGAAAAATTCTTTAGCTCGTTTCCCTTCTTTCTAGACGTCACGAGAGTCCCCAGCTCGCGCTTTTGGTCGTCGAACGCTTTCGAGCTTGCAAACTGCGCTCCATCAGCTGCGGAGTTCGTGGCTCTTTGCTCGAGCGGACGCGTTAAAGAAGCCTTCCAGAACTTCAAATCGGAAATATGGTCCGACCCCCGTTTGTTTTCCCACCTCCTCCAGGCTTGTATACCCAGAAAATCGCTGCCTTTAGGACGACAGCTTCATTCTCTGGTGATCACCTCTGGGTGCTCAGACAGGTTCGTGTCCAATCATTTGCTGAATATGTACTCCAAGTGCGGAGAGTTGCAAACTGCTCTGATGTTGTTCGATCACATTCCTTGGGCGAATATCATGTCGCGTAACATTCTAATTAACGGGTACTTGAATATTGGTGATTTGGAGGGTGCCCGGAAAGTGTTCGAGGAAATGCCTCAGCGAAATGTGGCCAGTTGGAGTGCAATGGTGACTGGTCTTATAAAATTTGAGTATAATGAGGACGGGTTGGGTTTTTTCAAAGAGATGTATGAGGCGAGTTTTTTGCCTGATGAGTACGCTTTAGGGAGTGTTCTCAGGGGCTGTGCTAGTTTGAGAGCTCTGCATGCGGGGCAGCAGATCCATGCTTGCGCAGTGAAAAGTGGGTTTGAACTCAATTTGGTAGTTGGGAGCTCATTGGCTCATATGTACATGAAGTGCGGAAGCTTGGAAGAAGGCGAAGGGGTAATCAGCTCAATGCCGATTCGCAATGTGGTTGCTTGGAATACTCTTATTGCAGGGAAAGCCCAACATGGGTCACCTGAGGGAGTTTTAGATCATTACAACATGATGAGAATCGTAGCTGTGAAACCCGATAGGATCACTTACGTGAGTGTGATTACCGCATGTTCAGATATGGCCACGCTAGGCCAGGGTCAACAAATTCATGCGGAAGTGATCAAAGCCGGGGCTATTTCAGTAGTTAGTGTCGTAAGTTCTTTGATTAGCATGTATTCAAAGTGCGGGTGCCTAGAGGATTCTTTTAAGGCTTTTACAGAGTGTGTGGATGCAGAGGCAGATGGCGTACTTTGGAGCTCGATGATTGCAGCATATGGGTTTCATGGTCGAGGAGAGAGAGCGATTGAGTTGTTTAAACAAATGGAGATTGAAGGAGTAGAGGTAAACGATGTAACATATCTGAGTTTGCTGTATGCTTGCAGTCATCGTGGCTTGAAGGATGAGGGTCTTAAATTTTTTGACTCTATGGTGGAGAAGCATGGGGTGAATCCCCGGTTGGAACATTATACATGCATGGTTGATCTCCTGGGACGTTCAGGTTGTCTGAAGGAAGCGGAGGTGATGATTAGATCCATGCCATTGAAAGCTGACACCATAATATGGAAAACTTTGCTATCTTCATGCAAAATCCACAAGAATGCAGACATGGCAAGAAGAGCTGCAGAGGAAGTTCTTAAGATTGATCCGCAGGATTCAGCTTCTTACGTGCTCCTTTCGAACTTACATGCTTCTGCTAAGAGATGGCAAGATGTTTCCGAGATCAGAAAATCCATGAGAGAGAAGCAAGTGAAGAAGGAACCGGGGGTGAGTTGGGTGGAGCTCAAGAATCAAGTTCATCAGTTCGTGATGGGTGACAAACCCATCAATACTCGAAGGAGATAAATGCTTATCTGAAAGAGCTCATCGTGGAGATGAAGTTGCACGGTTATGTGCCCGATATGGGCTCGGTTTTGCAAGATATGGATGATGAGGATAAAGAGTATAGCTTGGCACACCATAGTGAGAAGGTGGCTATTGCCTTTGCTCTGATGAATACTGCTACGGATGCACCAATCAGAGTGATGAAAAACTTGCGGGTCTGCAGTGACTGTCACGTCGCAATAAAGTACATATCGGAGATTAAAAACAGAGAAATTATCGTCCGGGATGCGAGTAGATTTCATCATTTTAAGAATGGCCAATGCTCATGTGGAGATTACTGGTAGAACATCTTTTTCGTTTATTCATTCATTTCTTGGAGAGATTCTTAATTTGCGAAATAGGTTACTCATTATACAATTTTCCCTACAATTTCAACTCATAATTGTATCAGTTGTTCAAGGAACATCGGTTCAAATTTTGAAACCGAATAAGTGTGCCGTACCTCGGATTCGGAAGAATCTTAGATTGTCGGATTGAATAAGTTGGTAAAAGATCTGATTCATGATAATTTACTGTAATAAACCTATTACACGAAACTTCCATTTGCAAGGCATGTAATTAGAATGATCTTATTTGACACAGTTTGCGCAGCCTCAAATGCATATGTTTAAGCCTATATAGCTTATATGAGTCAATACAAAAACTAAACGGGTATATAAGAGTCTTAATGGATCTTTACAATTTAATGGGAAGACGTCTTCGAATGATATAAAGTGAGAATAAATTATATAAAATAATGTAAGATTAATTTTTATGAAGGTTATTGTGGGATAAGAAGTATTCAAATTTTAAAATTGAGATTGTGCCGAGACGGCGCAACCCGTGTGAGGTCTATGGTTATTTGCCTAGGACTCAAGATAACTGAGGCACCTCTCAGAGAGACCAAGCACCATTCCCGCCAAGGTGCTCGAACTGGAGGAGATGGCCGAGCTCCTGCCAAGGCACTAGCCGAACCTTGGTGATGCATCAGTCTATCTCGACTGCATTGAGTATCGGTTTCTAGAGGAAATGTGATGATCAGAGTGATGGGAAAGCTCAGCAGCAAGGAGCTGAGCATGGAACAGCTATCAGCCTATCGTCACCTGTGGTAGCTCCCCCCATCGCAGGTCACGAGCAAGTAAAAGAGTTTGGTGAATCAACCAAATTGGCTTCTCACTGGGAACATCATGATATAGTCCTTGTCTCAGATCTACCCATGCTCATGAAGGCACAGCTCTCTTGTAATTTGTCTTCAATTTGCGTACCCGAGTCCAATCTCTTGCAAATTTTTTGTATTTCGCCGTATTCTTCTTACAAAGGACAAGAAGAAAATTTATTTGTCCTGGTTTTCGTCTTGCAAGGGGAAAGAATCAGATCAGCTACACATGGGGAAAGGAAAAAACTATGGCAAAAACGATGGAAGATCCCAACGAGTTCAATGAGGGCTATTCAATTCCTCCTCCTCCTCCTCTTCTTCTTGGGTAGGCAAAGAATCAGAAGCTTCAGCAAGAGACTCTAGCATGTTCCTCACTTCAGACGTGTCATCTAAGTAATACCTGGCTTTGCTAGGCTTTTGACCCACGGTGCAAGCAAAAACCGCGGCGTTGGAGGAAAGGATATCTCTCGATACCGCATTGCCGATCATTTCAAACATATCCTCGTCTGATCGATCATCTCCGATGCACAAGACAAAGTCAGCCTGTTTTCCGTTCTCGGCCATGGCTGTGAATACCTTTTCAGCTACAGCACCCTTAGTAGCTCCCTGGAAATCAAAGGGGGAGAAAGACATAAGATAAATCATCACTCGTGCTCGTCGGTTGACGGTCTGTTGGCAACAAGAACAATTGGAACAGAGAGACGACTATGAAATCTAAAGCTAGGTTCCAATATCCGACCTGTGGCTTGACTTCCACTATGAAATGTCCACTTTTCACGGACACCGGCTCGTTTGCTAGAACACTCTCGAGATGATCTAACATTTCCTTGGCTTGAGAGGATCCGAATCCCGGTCCGCATCACGGTATTTCCATACCAAAGCGCTTTCTTTGGCTTCGATTGAAGAACCATCAGTGGCTTCTGTATATAGTTGCATCACAGGTTCAGTTATGTGCATCCACCCAAAATCTGAGTTTTGACCGCAGACCTCCCACTCTTCTTTTTGTGACCACCTAGGATGCGACAGATTAACAATTAAGAAAGGCTCATGGTTTAACAAATTAAAAGGAAAACGAAAGAAAATGATTGGAGGCGAGGGGAATAGGAACTTAAGGAAGAGCTCACTTCCCATATGCTTTCAGTGGCAAAAATAAGGAAGTGTTCATCCTGCATTTCACATTCAAACTCAAAGCAAAGAACTACTTAAGAAGTTTCCAAGCAGACCAATGGCGCTAGAAGTTTCGTGCATGCATTTGTGCCTTCCTCTTATAGGTCCCTAATACTCCTAATGGTTCTATCAGTCTCATTCATCATTCAATGAACGATCATGACAAGAAGGGATAGGTAATTCAACGATAAAGCGCGGTTGCTAATGGCATGTTAAATGACCAAACACAGCATTTCTGGTTCATACTTCATATCCAGAGAGTTCTTTTGCACTTCCTTACTATGAAGTCACTCACTGGACTAGTGCATTGGAAGCGGAAGATAAAACTACACGCAAGTGTATATGCCAGTCGATACACTGGCACGAGCATATACAGAAGACAAGGATATAAGTTTCTGCATGTAAATTTGTAACAAATGAGAGGAGAAAGGACACAGCAGAAAGAAGGTTAGGAACATACCTCAAGAAGTACCCATGCTCTGCTGCAATACCAAGCTTTTCGCAAGGCGAGAACCACTTGCTCAAAATTTCCTTGGTTCTCCCACTCACAATAAAGACTGTATTCTTAGGGTCAGCACACAGTGTATTCAAAATCGATACCACTTCTTCAGTCGGAGATTTCATAATAGAGCTCTGTGCCTTAACTGTGCCATCATAATCTAATAATATGGCCCTCGCTTTTGACCAGGTGTAGGCTGACAGTATTGTCGCTATTGAAAGCTTTCTGAAGTTAGGATCAAGTGCCACGACTCTGAACCCGAAGCCAAAGCCGATTCCCCAGCATCTTTTCCTGAAATGTTCAGCACATATACGCCCCATGTCTTGCAAAAAGCTATGGGACCAGTAAGCCACATCATGCTTACTAACGTACCGATAATGCTTCTCATGTCGCAACTGCTTTCAGAATCATTTGCTGCAATGGCCTCATTCATAGCCTCTGCAGTGGCTTCGACATTCCAGGGATTGACACGAATTGCCCCACTGAGCGACGGAGAGCAACCGATAAATTCAGATATTACCAGCATACTCTTTTTAGGCCCTTCTAAACTTAAAAACGACTCTGCATTAGACAATCCTTGTCTACAGGCAACATACTCATAAGGAGTGAGATTCATTCCATCCCTTAAAGCTGTGACAACGACGCACTCGGCAATGCTATAGTAAGCAACCCTTTCACTCGCTAGAACAGGCCTATCAATGAAGATGATTGGCTGATAACCCGGTTGGCCATACTCCTTGTTTATCCTCTTGCAATTTTTTTGTATTTCAGCCATTACTTGATCTACGTTTATTCCTCTCCCTCTTGCAGGATTAACAATCTGGATCAAAACTGCCTTTCCCTTCCACTTTGGATGTTGCTTGAGCATCTGCTCCATTGCTAAGATTTTCAAGTCGACGCCTTTAAAAATATCCAGGTCATCAACGCCGAGCAAAACCGTTTTCCCATTAAACTTCTGTCTCAGCTCTTCTACCCTATACTCCTCTTCTGCTTGCTTCATCAATGACTCAATACGGCGCATATGAACGCCAACCGGCATAATCTTGATCCCAATAGTCCTCCCATAGTACTCCAGTCCTATGTAACCTCTCTTTGATTGGTACTCTAAACCTAACATCCTGCTGCAACAAGAAAGAAAATGTCGAGCATAATCGAAGGTGTGAAACCCAATCACATCAGAGTTGAGTAAAGCCTTCAGTATCTCGTCCCTCACGGGGAGTGTCCCATAGATCTCAGACGAGGGGAACGGGCTGTGAAGGAAAACCCCATTCTGACGCGGTTGAATCGCCTTCTCAAGAATGTTGGCAGCACCATCAAATGGTAGTCATGTATCCAGATGTAATCATCATCAGGATTTAACACCTCAACCACTTTTTGGGCAAACAACTTATTCGCAGAAATGTAAGCTTCCCATGAAGACCGATCAAAATGGCCCCCATGTTCTGCTGTGAAGGGCAACATGTAGTGAAAGAGTGGCCACAACTGCCTCTTGCAGAAGCCATCATAGAATTTTGAGTGCATATCAGGTGGAAGAAACGCGGGGACACATTTGAATTTTTCCAACAGTGTCTGAGAAACATCGTCCTGCTCACTCAGATCAACACCGACTTTCAACAAACCGACATAGAAAACCTCCATATCATCTGCAAAACCATGCTTAAGCTGCAGGAGCAAAGAATCCTCATTCCAACTAAAGCTCCACCCTGTGTTATCTGGCCTTCGCGTTGCTTTCAGCGGAAGTTGGTTACCTACTATAATCATCCGATCAGAAGAAACAGAAGAGGGGTTTTCCGATGTCACGCTATGTGCTTGATCGTCGTCAAGCTCCGCAATATCCCGGAACAGTCATTATCCGTGGAAACCGCTTCTTTTCGCTTCCCATCGCGGGGAAATTCCCCGTAGCTAAATCTACGAGATTCGTATAAGACCGCGACATCATCTTGTCAGCCTTTTCTGAAGCAGCTGATGAGAAAGAAAATGTCTGATCAGAAGTCGGGCGAATGCAAATATAACAGTCGGAAGCCAAATCTTTTTCACCTGATTTGCGAGACAGATGGAAACTGAAACACTCGTAATAGACAAAACGTGCCAAACATCATTTAAGAGCATAGCTAAATTTGGCAACCAAAACAGTAACTCCTGAATCATCTCACAGAAGTGCTCACTGAACATCTGCCGGAGTGAAAAAAGCTCCGACAAACCAAGATGCCAAGAAGCTACCGACAAGAACCGAAAATGGGGGATTGAAGAACTTCTCGCTTACAACAATACAAACTAGAAATCGCGACATTGCGCAAAACCAATCCACTCCATTGATAAACAGCAAGATCAAGAACAAGCAAGACAATGACCCCTGTTCATCAAGTTCGGATCCATGGAGATGCAAAACCACGATCTGGAGAACAAACACGTCACCAGATGAAATCTGCATCAAGGTCTACACCATAACAGAGACAGACACGATGGTGTAAGCGACACAATCATCCGCCTCACACATTGCATCTTTACAGTGACAAAAACGCATAAAGAGGAACGGCCCACTTGCCAAGAAATAGAATTTTTCACACTGATCCCTTGATCGTCATGCAAACATAACCAGCCCTAAAAGGAAAATTTCTGAGGGAAAAAAACAAGGAAGGTGCAAATGGAAATTCACACACACCACCTCTGTTCCCGAAGCCCAGCGAGGATCGGATCTTTTTTCTGACAATGTAAGGATCTTCGGAAATCAAGAATGTGTGTCGAATGTATATGATTCGAGCTCGCGAAACGAGGAAAATCTAGGGCTTTATCTCCCGAAGTGTACGTGGTGTTTCTGTTCTCCTGTGAAGAGAACGACGAGGACGACGAAGAAGAAGAAGAAGATGAATCTTTCACTAATTCTCAGATGCTAAAGTTTTGGAGATAATTAGGCGGGTCCAAAAAAAAAAATGAACTGGGAACGTGGCAGAGCGCGTGTTAAAGGCACATGATACGCACGCGCTCCCGTCAACTTCCTCTCACGACTGGGATCTTTTTCCAGCACGTGATGGAATTGATTTTGGATAACTGTACCGTTTACGCGCCCGTGCGGGTGACTTCGCGGGGTATTGTTTTGGTGACCGGCCCGTCACTTTATAATTTTTACCTCGGCTCCTCACTGAGAGAAATGGATAAGGTTTCTCTAGAGAGAGAGCCGAAACTTTTCGGGGAATCCATGGAAGGTTGGGACTCGTACGGCAATACAGCACGTGACGAGCGACACGTGGATGTGCGCGTGGGGCCCACTCGGCTCGTGGGGAACGGTACAGGGCGAGACCAATTGGATGTGCGCTGGCCGTTGAGTGGGACCACCGTCCTTAACCCCGGTAGGGGTGTGCAAACTGGACTGAATCGGCCCGGACCGACCCAAGATCAGACCGGACCAGCCAGGTTGGTCCAGTCCTTGAGGGGGCTCCGATCCATAATCCCAATAAATGGGACCGTCCGAACCGGACTGTTAAAATGTATATAATTGTGTGTATATATATAACTAGAAAAAAGAATTAAAAATATTAGCACGACTCTATTCTTGAGAATACTACTAAAGAAAGTTAACAACTGATTTGGGATCTCTTTGCCTCCTCCAGTTATCATTTAGTTATGGTCATACTTTTTTCTTTCAACCCATTCACCCTTTTTTCTTCATTTCTTCCTCATATTTTCCCCTGATGTGGCGTTGTGAACCTTAGTTATGTTGACATGGACACTTAGGTGCAAAAGTATTACCCAGTTTGGCGAAATTAATGATCGATTTGTGGTTTCTTGCTATCCATGTTCTATAAGAAGCTAATATTAGCGGCCCCACTGGGATCGGACTGAACCGCCAGTCCTAGTCCTATCCTATCCCGATCTGGTCCTTGGTCCCAAAAGTTTAGAGACTAAGGCTTCCGATTCGGTTCCTGGTTTCATTTCGGGATCGGATTGGCCCGAACCATGCACACCCCTAGACCCGGGCACTAAAAATCAGCAGGCTTTTTGTTGCACCATTATAAAGAGAGCAGCATTCACCAAGAACACCGAGTTAGTCAATCAATCAATCATAGTTCATCAGATTTTTCACCAAATGATCTTCAGCAATGTACCCGTTCCCGTATGAAATGGAGAACTAGAGTAATTCGTCGATAGATTAACATTCAACTGTCATGTTTTACAGGATTTTGTTCCTAAATTTTTGCTCGAAGTTAGCAATCGACGACACTGAAAGGATGAAACTTTTTCATTGTAGATGTATGTACAATTAAAGACTCGCTCGATAATCTAGCTATTATATGCTAAGAAGCAAACGACACTTTCTAAAAATCCATGTATCGTGTCATGTCTAACATTCATCGACATGCAATTTACACGTGATCAATGCTCCAGACATACTAGCAAAATGCGTGTCCTATATTCCGACACACACGAGATCAATTTTAAGCATTTTAATAAATTATGGGTCAAAATGTAAATGTATCAAAAAAATTATTTACTTAAAGTCATGTGCCAAGTCACCCCAAATCTAATATACTTACTCAATCCCAAAAAATATATAATATATAATCTTGAATCCTAAAAAAAGGAGAAGATGGCTCATTGTTGATATATTCATATGTACATGATAATTTATCATTTATTTAAAAATATACATTTATATATAACGTATTCCAACGTATCGAAATTTTTTTATTTTTTTAGAATAATGTGTCGACGTGTCGCGTTTGCACTGCTTAGATCATACATACCAGCTACATCAAAAGGGAGGAAGTTGGGATTCGCTCACTTCATCAATCCTCACACCGATTATGTGGGTTGACGATTAACATAAAACTTGCTTGGCGTACAAGGAAATGACATGATTCAATTACAAAACTTGTAGCGCGGTTGGATGGATTATGGAAGCATTAGAACCTACTCAGATTTGGGTCCCCACGCAAAGATAGTTCGTTCGGCCTTCTTATCCAAAGCCACAGGTTGTAGTTCTGTGCAAAGAGATCCACTTAGGAGTCTTAAGCTGCGTATAATAACGCTTCAGAAAAAGTATATCTGTTTATAAAGTGTTCCACAAACACTTTGAAAATAGATATGCAATGTAAAAAGTATTTTCAAATATTCCAAAAAAACTTTTAACAATAAAAGCACTTTTAGAGCAGAAACAAAAAAATTAAGAAAACTTACTTGAAATTCTAAAAGCACTTTTTAAAAATATTTGGAACATTTGTTAGAAAAATTTGAGAACGCTTGTTGAAGTAATTAAAAAATAAAAATGATTCAAAATAAAAAATTGAAAAAATAAATAATGATAATAAAAAAATAAAAAAATCGAACTAATAAAAATAAAAAAATAATTAAAGAAGCAATTAAAAAATAAAATAATTAAAAATCAAAAATATTTGAAATAATAAAAATTAACGAGAAATCGAATCATTTATAAGGGTATTTTCTACCAAACGATATTTACGTCCAAGATGCGTCCAATTGCACTTTTTAATTTCAGTTACCAAATAGTATTTACATATTTGCATTTTTCCAAAGACATTTGCCTAAAGCTAAATCAAACAGCTTGATGTATAATGAACAATGACACTACTAATAAATAAATATTAGTTACATCAGTTATATATTTAAGTCCATCAAAATCCTACAAATAAAATGACAATGAACTACAACATGCCTAGAATTTCATTACTTTGTATATTTCAATATGTAATCATGTTTTTATCTACTTGAAAACATTTATGTATAACCCTTGTAATTTTTCCTATCTATGAAATACATATTTCATGTTCTCATTGTTCAATTCAATTGTCATTCTCTTTCATTTTTTATTAGTTGATCTCATCCATATTGAAAAAATTAGGAACATAATTTGTTTACAATTACCAAATGCGTTTCTGTTCTTTTGTTGTTCCAAGACTAGAAAACTTCATGCAATTTCCAAAAGCGTTTCTATTCCCAAAAATCGTTGCCGAGAACAAAAATAGAAAAAAATATTTCTGTTCCAAAAGTTGTTCCGAGAACAAAAACGTTACATTACGCAGCCTTTGACCACCAAAACTGAGCATGAAACAATGAAGAGGTGGCACAAAAACATGTTCTCATGAGCAAGACTGATACATAAAAACACCTGATCCCGAGCAAAATGGAAAAAGATCCTAATTCGCGACTCGAACAAATGAAGGAAGGGCGAGCAGGCTTCTTAGAATCCAAGAGACTAGCCGGTGATATTCTGGGACTTGTTAAGATAACACCTTCGTATTTAACCTGGAACCACTTCATGGCATCCTCCTTGTGACCCTGTGCTGGATCCCGACACGTGACTTGCACCTCCGACGACGGCCGACTCTGTAACCAGGTCGTTCAGCACAAACATAGAAATCCATTCCATAAATACCAGTTGAAGGGTCATACCTAGGAAAGGATGAAACAGGGTTGTTCAGCAAGGAAGGCATGGATTATATGGAAAGTTGAAGAACCGGAAGCCAGAGTTTGGACCAGTAATCCGATATAAAAGCAGCTATTGATAACTTCCTTGCATCTTATTTAGAAAATTAGAGAGTTAAATTTACGCTCAACCAAGTGAAGCATGCGGAGAGTGCTCAACAGACTGAATTAACTGACCAGCTGCCGCAGACTCAAATCAACTGTTGAGTCGAGGCTACAAAAAGGAGGACAACTCAGAGATAGAAGCCTCATGCAAACTCTAGCTTACTTTCTCATAAAAATGTATTTACACTCCTTGTATGAGTGCATATATGGGTGTTATTGCACACTATGCAGCTCTTCAAGGATGTTGAAGATGAAAATTCCCAATCGAAATTATGTGGGTTCAATTGACTTACTTAATACCAAGATCAATGTGCTCCTGGATACCCAAAACCGAAGCAACCAGTGTCACTAAAGTTCCTTCGCAGGAGCTCATATTCCTTCACCTTCAAACCACTCTCCAGAAGCTGCATTGCTTTTTCACCCCTGACAGTGACATAACATGCGATCTTCTCATTACGCCTGATTCCAAAAGAACGAACGGTGTACCTAGCTACAGAATAACACATTTGGATAACAGAAAAGTACATTATATGACACAGAGGCAAAGTCCAGATAATCAACAAAACAATTCATAGGGTCCCAATAAAAGACCAGTATGCTAATTTTAACAACATACAGCCTGGCAATACAGATCAAATGCCATGCATTCGTTAACATGGGCGTTTGGCGAAAAAACAGATCATTGCAAATTTAGGTATTACTGTGCTTGCACTCTCAAAAAGCAGTGGCCGGAGATAATAACACTAATAACAGTGTAATGGAGTAAACCGGAGGAGTTTAGGATCGCCATTGCAGTTCAAGTGATCTCCATTTCGTCACATGCATTAGCATTTTTCTAAACTCTCAGGTGCTGTTAAAGACTTTCTGACTAAATTAACACGTATCATCAAGCCAAATCTGCATCACCTTTCAGGAATAAATCCATTGCACTAGTGCTTGGGAACCAATTCCTAATTCTCTGCTTCAGAACCTTAGCTATTAACTAATCTCGAAAGGAGCAAATGTCCACTTTTTCTCTCTTTCCAGAAACTCTCAATGGGGAAAAAAACTCGGGGACGCACTTTAGATAAAAGGACTTTAACAAATGCTCTCCTCGGCCAACTTCAAGGAAGTCAAAGCAAAACCGACCCGATTTTTCCTAATTGGTCAAGGCATTTTCAGGTAGTGTCCACAAACCTTTGGAGAAAACAGGGGTCTGACCGCTGAGCTGCTCCAACACCTGAGCGCATGAAGAAACCCGAATCAGCAACGGACGAACTCAGGAAGCAATACAACCAAACAGCGACAGACGGACAGATCAAGTTCGCTTGGGTGTGAGCGAATGAGTCAAGTACCTTGGCGGCTCTGGTGAGGCGATCTCCGCTCTCGCCGACGGAGATGTTGAGGACGAGCTTCTGGACCTTGATTTCCCTCATCGGGTTCGAGAGCTTCTTCTCAGACGCCTGCTCCGATTGGCATTTCCGAGGAACGCAGTGAGAGAGAAAAACTTGTTGAGATCAACCAGACATATAAAATTGCACGCTTAAACTTGGATTGAGAAGGAGAGACACTCACCATTGGAACGTCACACCGGGGCGGCAAAAGAAAGCGAATGGCGAAGAAGAGGAGACAGTGCGTCTGAGAATGGCCAAGAACCCTAATTAGGCTCTTCTAGGGTTTTTAATCGAAGTACTCTTGTAGAGTTAAATGTCTAATTGGGCCTCTATGACCGTTTGCTGGCCCATGAATTTTTTTCCTTCGGCCCATGAAAACTGTGTGAAGATTTTGCACAGCAAAAATGCAGCGACGAGAGTTCGACACCGAGCAATTCTATTTGACCTGAACGGAACCATTAACAGCCTTACTTTCACCTCACTGTCGAGTTTCAACCATGCATCGATCAGTGGAAAGCAAGTTAAGTTGCCCGAACTAAATTTCATTCCCAAAAAGTCCTCTGGATCTTTTCTTCATACCCCACTCGATCACCTTATCTATTGACGTGTTAGATACATGGAAATGCTGGTATAAAGAGTTCACCAAAGGATTCATGTCTCCGCAATCTTAATTTAAGCCTGTCGGCTTTAGGTATTTCGAAGATATCGGCATGAAAGGCATAGTTTAAGTGTAAGGAGAGCATTCGTGGGACAGAATCTCAATTTAGACCATGTCGGCTTATAGATATTTCCTAGACATCGGCATGAAAGGCTTAATTGAAGTGTAAGGGGAGCATTCACAGGACGATTGGCAACTAATTGTCCTGTTCTGGAGTGACCGGTTTTGATACCATGAGAGTTTAACGGGCTAATAAACTTCTCGACGTGGATATGTACACTATTGCAGACTCCCTCACAAAGGCTCCCAAGGCTCAATACTCCTTTTCGGCCATCTTGTATCCACTCCATAGTTTGCACCAGCTGCATTAATAGGGAAGAAGTTGGGATCCATTCAGTTCATCCGAAGAAATTGCCCGTCATTATCAATTAAACATGTGCCGCTTGCATGAAACTTGCTTAGCGTGCAAAGGAAAAGCTTAAATTACGTAGCGGTTAATACGAAACTTCTTGGTGTAAAAGATTGGTCGGATTATGGCACTGCACACTGGCTGAGAACGCAACTTTGCACGCCCAAAATACTAGCAGTTCCCGACGCAAAAATAGTTCGTTCAGTTTCCTTTTTACCAAAGCAACCAGTTCTAGTTTTGCGAAAAGAGATCCGAAAAGGATTACATCCGAAATGTGCGTGAAACAATGAAAGAGATGGCACAAAAACTCGTCTTCCCAAGCAAAACCGATACGTAAAAACACCTGTTCCCGATCAAAAATTGGAGAGAAGATCCTAATTTACGACTTGATCATGTAAAGGGAGAGCCAGCGAGCAGACTTCTTAGAATCTAAGAGCCTAGCCAGTAATATTCTGGGACTTGTTAAGGATAACACCTTCGTATTTAACCTGGAACCACTTCATGGCATCTTCCTTGGTGACCCTGTGCTGGATCCCGACACGTGACTTGCACCTGCGACGACGGCCGACTCTGTAACCAGGTCGTTCCAGCACAATATAGAAATCCATTCCATAAATACCAGTCGAAGGGTCATACCTAGGAAAGAAGGAAACGCGGTTGTTCAGCAAGCAAGCCATGAAACAAATTATGATGGGAAGTTGAAGTCATGGAAAGCAATTGTTGGACCAGTAATCCAGATACAAAAGCGGCTATTGATGCTTTCCTTGGCATTTTTTTTAGAGAAAGTAGATGGACAAATTAATGCTTGACCAGTGAAGCATGCAGGGAGCGCACAACAGACTAATGAACTGACTGGCCGCCAGCGAACCCAAATTTGACTGTTGAGTTGAGTCTATAACTGATACAGCTCAGGAGATGGAAGCCTCATGCAAACTCTAATTTACTTTCTCATGTAATGTTTTTTAACTCCTTGAGTAAGTGCATATTGAGAAGGCGACCACACACTATGCAGCGCTTCAGAGGATGATGAAAGACGTAACTTTTCCCATGATTTCCTAATCGAAACCAGGTGGGGTTGGATGACTTACTTAATACCAAGATCAATGTGCTCCTGGATACCAAAACCGAAGCATCCAGTGTCACTGAAGTTCCTTCGCAGCAACTCATATTCCTTCACCTTCAAACCACTCTCCAGAAGCTGCATTGCTTTTTCACCCTGACCGTTACATAACACGCGATCTTCTCGTTACGCCTGATTCCAAAAGAACGAACGGTGTACCTCGCTATAGTATAAAACATCAGATAACAGAAGATGTACGATAGGTGGCAGATGAATACTCCACATAATCAACGAAACAATTGATAAGGTCCGAACAAAGGACAAGTCCAATGCGTACTAATTTCATGCATGGCATGCATGCATTAACATGTGCATATGAGGAAAAAAAGAGCATAAAAAATCCAGTTAATAATGTGCTTGCACTTCAAAAAACACAGTTGTCAGATGGCCGGCTCTGAATCCCAGGTGAGAGAGATGACACCAATGACGTGTAACAGAACACTCTGAAGGTGTTAGGACCGCCATTGCAGTGCGAGTGGGTCTCCATTTCACCACATGCATCAGCTTTTCTCTAAGCTCTCAGGCACTATCAAAAAAACTTTCTGAGTGAATTAACATCTGTTATCAAGCCAAACATTTAAAACCATGCCGCATAGATCTGCATCATCTATCAGGGACATATCCAAAGCATTACCACAGCTTGGGAAGCAATGTCAAATTCTCTACTTCAGAACCTAATAGCTATTAACTGATCATAAACGTCAGGAGCAAAATGTATCTCTTTCCAGCAAGTTTCAAAGCTAAGAAAAAACTAGAGGACACCCTTTAGATAAAAGGACTCTAACAGATGTTCTCCTCGCCCAACTTTGAGTGAGTCGAAGTAAAATGGACCCGACTTTTCCTAATTAATAAAGGGCATTGTCAGCTCGCTCCCACCTACCCAAAGTCTATAGTTAGAATAGCTCTTGTTACGTGTGTCCCAAAGTCAGGATTCAGCTCAAAATAAATCAAGCGGACAAACTCAATCCATTAATTGTTCAAGGATGACTCAGAAATAAAACTCTAGACGACTCCGATTTTCCTAATTCCTACAATCGAGATCAGAGACACAAGAACAACTGACGGAGAATCGAATCCAATGTGAACCGGGATAAAGGACCAACCTTGGAGAAGACCGGGGTCTGACCGCTGAGCTGCTCCAACACCTGCGCGCATCGAGCGGCGAAACCGGAATCGGCAACGTACGGAATCAGGATAACGATCTAACCAAACAACAACAGACATACAGAGAAGATCGCTTCAATGCGAGCAAATGTAAACAATTTACCTTGCGGCTCTGGTAAGGCGATCTCCGCTCTCGCCGACGGAGATGTTGAGAACGAGCTTCTGGACTTTGATTTCCCTCATGGGGTTCGACAGCTTCTTCTCCGACGCCTGGTCCGATTCGGCATTTTCGCGGAACGAAAGGAGGGACCAAAAAAAAAAAATTTCAAATCAATAAGACATCTAAAGATGAGTGAGAAAACAAGGATTGAGAAGGAGAGAGACTCGCCATTGGAACGTCACAAGACGGCGGCGGCGGCGGACGAGGAGACGGCGCGGCGGAAGGTGAGAGTTTCAGAGCGGGCAAGGGAAGAACCCTAGTTCGGCTCTCGCATGGGTTTTAAGCGAGGGCTCCTGTGGACTTCAATGCGACAAAGTAGGCTACGGTGACCATTTAGAGGCCCATATCTTCTTTCTCTTTGGCCCAAAAAACTAAGGCCGCGGTGATTTCGGAAAAAATAAACGATTCAGAAAATATTTTTTTATATATCGCTTACGAAAATTAATGAGCATTAAATATTGGATACTTAGACATAAGTATTGTAATCGATAATAAAAATATTTTTAATTTACTAATTATTTCAAGCGATGTGGACGAACACTTTTAGAAAATACCAAAGCTCCATTCATTTTCGGAAAAATGTTTTCTCGAAAAACATTTTCCCCAATTTTCGATGTCTGGGGGACGAGAAATGAGTAGTCAACAAAAAAATGTCTTCCAATCAAATAAAAAAATCTTCTAAAATTGAGGAAAATAATTTCTTTTTTTGAGAAATTGAAATTATTTTCCTCTCTATCTCAGGCTTCTCTTTAGCATGTAATTTTATGAAATTGGGAAAATTTTGCCTCTCTCTCTCTTCTTATCACTGCTCTCTCTCTTCCATCCTAGTTTTTTCTCCTCCATCCCCTACAAAGTTGCAATCTTGGGATCTCTACCTCGCTGTTCTCATGTTCACCCAACCCTCACGGCCTTGCTAACGCTCGCCACCACGAGCATGTGCCAGTGGAGCCGTTCCCCAACGCCACCGAGTCTAGCAACAAGGCTGCCTTCTTCTTCAACTTCCTTGCTTGCCAGCCGTGGCTATTCACTCAAGCGCGGGACTCACTACGACCCGCCGAGCCTTGAGCTCGGCGACTTGTGTCATGGCTGATGGCCTGGCTAAAGAAGGTAGAAGGAGGAAGGAGCAATGTAGGAAGAAAGGAGAAGGAAGAAAGAGAAAATAAAAAAATAAAAAAATGAATTTAAAAACATAATAAATGAAAAAAGTAAAAAATATTTTTAAAAAATCATGTGCAATGGACATTGATTTTCTTTGCCAAACGGCGAAAAAAAAAATTTCAATTTGTTTTCAGGTTTTAGCGAAACATCAAGAAATATTGCTATTTTTTTTTCTAGAAATTGACTTTTTGGAAAACATTTTTCAAAAATATTTCATTTTCCACGAAACAAATAGAACCTTAGTGAATTTTCAAAGATCTAATCTCATGTTTAACTCATCATACTACATAGCTCCCTAAATTTGGACAAGAAAATAACAAGGTGGTTTTCATTTTCACTAATCGTTTTCTTTTATTTCATCTCTTTGTTCATTACGCTATTCTCTCCGTATTCTTGTTTGTCTCTACCTCTTGCAATTTCTATTCTTATTCTTTAACTTTCTATTTGAAATACATTCTTAAAAAAGATCATTTTATTTTGGGATAAGTGCACTGAAAGTCTCAAAATTTATCACAAAAGTGCAAGCAAATCCTAAAATATTGAAGAATTGTAATTAAATCCTAAGACTTGTTATGAAAGTGCAATCGAATCATAAAACTTTTAAAAAGTGCAATCAAGTTTTAAATTTTGTCAAATTAATAAAATCAAATTTTTTTATTGATTGCACTTTTTAAAAGTTTTAGAGCTTAATTGTATTTTCTAACAAATTTTAGGATTTAATTATAATTTTTTATATAAATTTTATAATTTAATTATACTTTTATGGTAAATTTGAGAACTTTTAGCGCTTTTAGTGCGCTTGTCTCCTTTTTTTTTTAAAAACGCGTGTGGCCACCCTTTTTTTTTTTTTGGTCGGAATCCGACCAAACAGTTGGGTGTGTAATAAAAGAGGAGGACTCTCCAAAATTAATAAAAAAAAAAAACAAAAGAAATCCAAATTCCGGCCTTGATGAATGAATAAAAGCATCTGAGCATATAAGAGAGACGCCGTGCACGTGAAGCAACGTCAAGCGGCAAAGATCAATCAAAGTCGCACACTTCGAGGCTCGCCCGGAATTATCGTCGCGCGGTCGGATTCGCTGCCCCCACGACCTCTTCGTTTCTCTTCATTTTACTCTTTCGCTTCTTGCTCGATCACTGTTCCCCCCCATGGCGGTTCGGGCCGGTGTTTCCAGTCGGATCCTGAGCCGGAGCTCTGTGCTCGGGGCGCGATCCATGTCGTCGTGGTGGCGGAGCGTGGAGCCGGCGCCGAAGGACCCTATCCTCGGGGTCACCGAGGCTTTCCTCGCCGACCCCAGCCCCGACAAAGTTAACGTCGGCGTTGTAAGCAAGCTCTCCAATGCTCCCTCGTTTCTTGTTCTTGGTTTTCCTTCATGCCTCGTCTCGTTTGATTTCTGTTCTTGTACAAGCTCCGTGCTTCCGGTACCTTCTTTTGGCTTGTATTTGAGGATGATGGGATTAACAGGGTCTATATTCACAAGCTCCTCTCGAATGTGTAAGAGAACTGGGAAAGAAATACACAATTTTCTTGAAATACTAATAGTTTCTTGCTCATCAACAAGGAAAAAAGGTTCTTGTTAAAAGCGTTTTTTCCCCCCACTTTGGCGCTGCCTTGGTAGTTTAGTTAGTTGCTGGCACAGCCAAAATAGGCCTTCTGGTGCTTGATTTGGCTTTATTTGATTCGAAATCGCTGAGCTCGAGTGTTCCAGCTTCTTAGGAGCTGAAATTGGGTGCCTCAATTTTTTTGCTTATGATTTGGTGCTGCGCCCGTTTCACCTGTGTTGGATGTTGTGATTGTGAAGGGTGCTTATCGTGATGATAATGGGAAGCCGGTTGTTCTTGAGTGCGTTAGAGAAGCGGAGAGGAGAATTGCTGGGAACCAGAACATGTGAGTTCGTTTATTCCAGCCCTTGTCTTATCGAACAGCTTAATTCGGGTTGGCTTATGTTATTGGACCATAGTGAAACTTTCACCTAACGTGGTCAATATGTGTGCTTATTTCTATGGTGAAATTGTGAAAGGGACGTTTTCAGCATGTTGCAGCATTATTATGGTGGTCCATCAAGCTCACCTTTTACTTTCATCCTCCACTGACCACCTTGATTCCTTTCCCGTGGTCTTGATCCTTGTCATTGCGAACCATTCTCGGTGTCGGTCTTTGAAGATAACCTTACTTTTCAACTTTTTTCACTTGGTCCTATTCCTGCTCTAAACTATGTACTCGAGTGGATCATGTGTTTAATGATAAAGTAATTATCGCTGTGTTGATGCTTATTAAAGGACACCGGTGCAAGTGATCAAAGCAAAAGGCGATAGAAAGTTGACATATCTAAGTCACTTTTTCTTGCAAAAGCTGTGGCCAATGCCATTCCAGTGGGTGACTGATGCTGATGAAATATTTTTGTACTAAGATACTTTTTACTTTAACCTTGTTACCATTTTCAGAGATATCTTTCTTTTTGGCTGGACCCTTGTGAAATAGATTGCTTTCCATATTTAAAATTCAACTGCTCATTGTTCCACAAGCTACATGAAGAGTTCATTCTTCGAAGTCTTAACATATAGCTCTAATTTGAAAAAAATTATTCTTTGTGAGTGTTAGTAATAATGTTTCCAACAAAAATGAAAAGAAGATTCAAGTTTAAATAAATAGTGGTGCTTGCCTCTCATTGGTTGAGTTGAACCAGTCACGTTGTAAAGAACGGCAGCTTGTTGTCTTAGATTTGATGGATTTGATGTCTATGTGATGTTATGGAGACAAATTTTTTTTAAGGTGGTTGTTTGCTGAGAGTTAGTCTTTTAGACCATTTTCTCTCTGTTTTTGAATTAGAAGCAAGATTTGAAGGAATCTAAGTCAGAACTCCTAAGTCTGCTTAAATATTAAATTTCCTCAATGAATTGTCCTTGTTTTTCATACAATTGAGTAAGCACAGTAGACTGCACAAACTTACTTGCAGGATTTTTCATTCACTAGATAAGATGAACTCAAGGAGTGACTGGTCTAATTTTTCTGGACAGGGAATACCTTCCGATGGGTGGTAGTGTGAAGATGGTGGAGGAAACATTGAAGTTGGCATATGGTGAGGACTCCGAGCTCATCAAAGACAAAAGAATAGGAGCAGTGCAAGCTCTTTCTGGGACAGGTGCATGCCGCCTTTTTGCAGACTTCCAGAAGCATTTTTGCCCTGATTCCCAGATTTATATACCTGTGCCTACCTGGGCTAAGTGAGCTCCCTCCCTCCCTTCCTCACATGCACACACGCACACATGTTTTCGCGTTTCAAGTTGTGAATTACGCTATGACTAATGTAAGCCTTGGTTATTATCGTGATCAGCCACCATAACATCTGGAGAGATGCCCATGTTCCCCAGAGGACATATCATTACTATCACCCTGAATCTAAGGGTTTAGATTTTGCAGCACTAATGGATGACATCAAGGTGAGTTTTGGCACATGTTGACTCTCAAAGTGTTTTCGTCCAATGATGATAGCTCCTTTGTCTCTTGTTGATGTTTTTTCATGGTTATGCTCTTTTTGTCTAATATTCTTGTTGCTGACACTTGATACCTGTTCTTTGGGGTTGCAATGGAAAATCACTAGAATGCACCAAATGGTTCCTTCTTTCTACTTCACGCGTGTGCTCATAACCCTACTGGGGTGGATCCTTCAGAGGACCAGTGGAGAGAGATTTCTTATCAATTTAAGGTATAATTTCAGGAAATGCTGACTAAAAACATTCAGCAATTAGTTCTGTGGCTGAAATATGACATAATTTTCAGGTGAAAGGTCATTTTCCTTTCTTTGACATGGCATATCAAGGATTTGCTAGTGGTGATCCAGAAAGGGATGCAAAGTCCATCAGGATCTTTCTTGAGGATGGTCATGCAATTGGAATTGCTCAATCTTATGCGAAGAACATGGGACTGTATGGTCAGAGAGTGGGTTGCCTCAGGTAATTATTTTGTTTAGTACTGAGTTTGAGGAAGAGTTATTTTTAGCTGCTGCACTATTTGCTTGGGATATTTTGACAATACTTGGGAATTGGGGATAGAAGTTTTGAGCTTGCCATGAAGTTTTAGGGCCAATTATTAAAAGGAATTCTTCTTGACACTGTTAACTGAAGCATATTTTCACTGGGACCTTTGCGGATCCCTCTGAGACAGAGGGAGGAAATGTTTTTAAGATATGGGTTAATGCCTTGTGCTGGATGAAAAGATGGAACATGCATTCTCTTTCCCATCATATCTTCCTCAAAATTATCATGGGCACAAAGCTAATGGAGCTCTCTTCAGTTCCTTTTCAAAATTTTGATAAAAATATGAATATAGTTGAAAAGATCTTCCCACAGAAATTGCAAGAGCAAGCATCCTCAAGACAATTGATAAGTCGTAACTCAATTGCCACTCATTCTGGAGTGAATAGAAACTCACGCTTTATCTGCTTATTTGTGGCTATTCAGTGTCGTTTGTGAAGATCAAAAACAAGCGATAGCTGTGAAAAGTCAGTTGCAGCAGCTTGCCAGACCCATGTACAGCAATCCACCCGCGCATGGTGCCCTTATGGTATCAACTATTCTTGGCGATCCAGGTTTGAAGAGTTTATGGCTTAAGGAAGTTAAGGTAGTCTTTTTTCTAACCCAATTAAGCTAAACTATTACCATTTTGGCTTGGCTCCTTCCTTGAGAATCCAACAAAGCAACAGTCATTTTTATTGTATTTAGTTGCACTGGGTTGGAGTTTTGCTGATTGGTAGAACAAAGAATTATGGTGCAAAAATTGTTCTGTTGGCTTTCCTAGTTGGTTGGAGGTTTCCTTTTGTTTTAGCTGCTCCTCTCACGTCCTGAAAATCTGTTGGATATACAAGTGCCATGAGAAATTAGTATGAACATGAATCACCCTCCCCTGTCGAGAAGTAAATTGTCATTTGACCTTGTAACTGTTCAGGTAATGGCTGACCGAATCATCGGGATGCGTACTGCCTTGCGAGAAAACCTTGAAAAGCTTGGGTCGCCATTATCATGGAAGCACATCACCGAACAGGTATGGTCCAATTTCATTCCATTGGCAAGCTTTTTAGCGTCAATTACGCACAATTTCGTGTTCTTGACGGTATGTTCTCCCAAACAGATCGGTATGTTCTGCTACAGTGGGATGACTCCAGAGCAGGTAGATCGGTTGACAAAAGAATTTCACATTTACATGACTCGAAATGGCCGTATAAGGTAAATAACTCCACCACAAATGTTTTCGGCAGAATTGCCTTTTGTGGTAGATCGACTCCCCTCACACACGAATCTTCCTTACAGTATGGCAGGTGTAACCACCGGCAACGTTGGATATTTGGCAAATGCCATCAACGAGGTCACAAAATCTTCTTAGTACCTAATCGAGGAGGTGTCAGTCCTTGAATAATGCTACTCTCGATATACATTTTCCCTCAAGTAGTTTACTGTCATCGTGAGTGTTGTGAGATTTTGGTTTGGTTCCATCTTGTTGTAGTTAGGAAGATGGGCAATAACAGCGCACGATTTAGAGCGCCCTGTTGTTTTTGACTAATGCAATTTTTTCCCCGTGAGAATTGGGGGATGCAACTTTGACAGTTGCAGCTGAACTATTAAATAAAACTCTTTTATTTATACTGATATTTCCAGCTATTTCTGTCAGCCAAGGAAACGGACCCTATGAGACGAGTTCTTTTCGATTAGGATGCAACTATTTAATGCTGCTCCCAAGGTTTTGTTGCATCCGGCTTCAGAGGTCCAAGCTGTACGCTTAAAGCATGTTTTTTCCTGGTGCGAAAGCGTAAGTGGTACAGTCACGGCGAATGATTCTGTCTACCTCTGCTGTAACTTTGTGTTGGGCAGATTTATTTCTGGGTTTGGTGGATTTTGAGCCTGTGATTAGGGAAGTCGATGTCGGCCGATGTCATGTGTTTAATCTTCTTGAGACAAGCTGTTTCATCCCGCCACTAGTCATCAAGACATTTCTTCGCATTACCTTATTTGTCGATCGGTGCTGTGTATGCAGCTTTCAGTCCTCTCTCTCTCTTCATGCAGGTCTCCTGAATTTCTTAGTTCTCAGCGTTTTTCTTTTGTTTAAAGTTTTGAAGAAAGTGACCTCATTAATCTCTCTTGGGTCCGAATCTATTTCCTACTCCTCTGTAGGACGCCTCACCATGGAGAATCGTACTTTGATGTTTGTCGGAAGATCCACCTATGGTTTTCCCTAATCCAATGAAACCTGCAAGAACTGTTTGGTGGTCAGCCTCAGTGCCTCACATCTGAGGAAGCTGTTCACCCCGAGTAACTAGTCCATCGTCTCCATTGATAATTAGGTATAAATTGCGATGCACATATATAGCGAATCATAACATGGTTCCTAATATTATTATGTGGTGGACAATGCCTATATATTAGATTGGACACGATACTAAATTCATTAGAAATCCCAATCCACAAGCTCCACGTCATTTCTCATTTTTATTAATCACGCGGCTAATGTCGCCACACAATTGCTAATTGATGTCACTGAGAGATAATTTCTTCCGGTTCGATGTGCGATTTAGCTCATTAGAACGAGTTGTTACGATCCTGCCGGTCTCCACCCGATTTGTTTCCATGTCACACACGCCTCACTGAACGGATCCTATCCTCGGTCATTATCGATTCGGCATACATAATTAGATGTAGAATCGGATCCAATCAAACACTACAAGCTAAATGCGAACACGATAAAGGCATGAGTGGATTCTAGCCAATCACACACTAAAAACTAAAGCATAAATGAACGATTATGCTTACTAAACCAGCCATGACGAGAAGGATCAACCACTTGTGCTATAATCACAGGTTTGATCCATTGAACTCTAAAATTTCCGTTCCCTCGTTGTCTTCTTATTTACCTCTCTCTTGGATGAAAGGAAGAAAAGTAGTAAAGAAGACCGATGAAGCTTTAATAAACTGGTTTCGGAGGCACTCAAAAGTGCATTTTTTTTTTTTTTTTGCATTCAAGTGATGAAAAAAAAATATTATAGAGCTTACTTATGGTACTTAAATTATACATGAGCACCACACGAAAGTATTAATAGCATTTGCGATATCCTTTTGTTTGCATTTTAAATATGAAAATGAAGAGAACCAGAGAGAACGGGGACAGGTTTCGGTCACGCGGGTACGGAAAAAAAGGTTTCCGATTTTTGCTCTTTGCTTACCGAGATGATCAAGATTAAACAGAGGATAGGAATGAGCTGAGTCGCTGCAAAAAGAAAAAAAGAACGCTGGAGGCTACGTTAGAAAGATGTCACGCATGTTGTTATAAGCGATGATGCCAACGATAGAAATGAGTAAGGAATAAAGCGACAAGGCGACGCGGTCGTTCAAAGGGAGATTAAAATGCTCCAGATATGAGCTTATAAAGAAGATGATCTATCTCCATTTTGATTACAAATAGAAGGCCTCGGCCTCCATTCTAATGAGATATCATCATCGCCACAAAAGGAGGAAGCGCATGACGGATTCTCGACAGACGAAGCATAAGAGCATGTTCTTTTCACAGGAGAAACTAATGGAACTTTTCTTGTAAATGCTTTGCTCCAGCTTTTGTTGCATTAGGCTTCCGAGGTCCAAGCTACATGCTAAAGCGTGTTTTTTTTTTTTGGCGGGCGTGAAAGCGTACGTTGTGAAGTTTTGGCAAATGATTCTGTCTACTTCATGCCGGAAGCCCGCAACTTTGTGGTGGGCAGTCGTCCTTCGGCCCGGTGGATTTGAGACTCCGGCAAGAGAAAGTCAATGTCGGCCAACGCCGCGTGCCTTAATTTTCTCGAGACGAAGTTCTTTCATCCTCCACTAATTATCAAGAAGCTGCCTCTGCAATTGTTTAAGCCTGTGGCTGTGGATCCTGCCTGGTTCAGTTAGATTCTGAAGTTCCTATCCCTTAGGGAAAATTTGAGTTAAAATGCTGAGACGGGGGTTCATACCCTCGAAACAAGTCCGACTTAAACCAGAGACCACGGAGACATCACAATTTGCTTGACGATTTAATTTAATGGTTTGAATAGATAACACTAGCTCATACATCAAGAGCACCGCACAGGGAAATATATGTTGGCAATGGCGTAGGAGATGTGAGTCGAACAAATATTCAGCTTGCATCCTCGAGCAACACTGTTCCAAGCAACACTGTTCCAAGATCGATGATGAACTGAGGTCGAGAATCAGTCGAGAATCACAACGCCAGTGCGAGATCGCCATATTTGACTCACCTTCAGCTTCACCCTTCGATTAATATCCTCCCTGCAAATATAATTTTTCACAAAGGGATAAAAATGATGCATCTATCAGCTACCTATTCGCTCTTGATGGGGTGGATAGATCGGCGATCTATCTTCTATCTACAGAGAGAGACATTGAATTCCAAGAAAGGAGACAAGACGAAACAAGCTAGGACCGAGATCACGATGCCCCTGAGTAGTTAATGACAGCACCCAGTCACAAGCTGGAAACAAATACCATATTCTTCTTCATCATATTAAAAAAGGAAGCCATACTAACTTAAATGAACTAGTTAAAAACTCATTTTTGGGTCTGTAAAGCCCCTACGAAACTAGACATAAATAGCATCACATTTTTATACTCCTAAGGTTTCTAGAGTTTAGGATCAAAACGATTTACATCCAAAGAAATACTATCTTTCTTCGCTAGATCGACATGAGAAGACGGTCAACCACTTTCCATGTTAAAAGCTGAGATATCACCAGTTCCACGTCTTGCGGGGCGAGAAAAGCTGATTGCAGGGCTGAAACTGCAGAACACAAAGATGGTCCTCGGTTATGTTCACTTCCATCAAGTACTAGGTGATCGACCCCTTTTTTCACATTCTACGCTTGTGTATTAGCCGGATGAGGGAAATTGAGAATATTCTGCTTCCTCACATGCTCTGGTATCAGCCTGTTAATCAATTCAGGTGAAGCCCCAGCCAACTGTAGACACATTCAGATCAATCTTAGTTTCCACAAGGGAAAAAAAATTGTCAACTAGCCGACAGGAGGTAACAATGTTGAAAGATAACTCAAATATGGTAATATAAAAAGTCTTAAATTGCAAAATATGAACCGCAAACAAGACAAATCTAATGCAGCTAACACAACAACAGTGCATTCTGATTTTATGGACCAGCCAAGACAGTTAATAGGCCATTTAAATGCAATTGGCCTTCCCCTTAAGGGAACAAGCTAACAAACCCTGCATGTCATGCAGTCATGAGTTGCATATGAGCAAGGCGGACCTATTAATAGAACCAACCAATGCTAGTCCCATATACATGGATGTTTCACATGATATTCAGTGCACAGCCATCATACAAAAATCAGCCCAATATGAAAATGCACTAACAGCTCAAATTTTAGGAAACCTGATATTCGTTACCAGTCAGACTATAAAAAGACCAGGATGAGAGGCCAAAAACAGTAACTGAGCTAGTATAAATCCACCAAGGCCAAGCAATAGCCAATCAGATAGTGCCCGCCAATGATGACATGACTTTCATGGAACAGGCATAGAGACTGATTGATATGGGATGCCCAGGGAAAATCTAAGGTATACATTCTGCCTCATGATTTTGGAAAATCTTATTGTCAATGTCCCAATTTGTACAAAGATATAGATTTCCCAAACAGTGACTCTTGGAGTTAACATAAACATCTATTTAACCCCAATTCACATTTAATTTGTCATTAGTAGTTCACCAATGCTGCAACCACTTGTCTCCTTGTCCCTTCTGGTGAAGCAACAGCTGACGGAACTTATGGTTCATGATGCTACAGTGATTGATGATGGTTTAGACATTAAGAAGATGAGGAGGGAGAGGAGCTCTATTTCCATCCAATTTGAGATACTAAATCAATGATTGTCCCCACACAGAAAATGAGTAACGAAATGCCACTACAATCTCGTAAACAGGAATTGTGAACAGCCATGATTATGTGTTTCCATATATCTCATGTAGATTAAGAAAATAGAAAAGGCCGATTGCATACTTCTTGTTTAAAGTTGAATAGAGGCGGCAAAGGGCGACCATTAGGAAGCCGCGTATTTGGTTCACGCAACTCATCAAAGAAAGGATGGGCACATGCTTCCAGCTGCAGAGCAATTAAGGAGAAATCAGTGATAACATGGTGACGGAAGAGTTAAAGACTTCAATTAGTACATTAAAGACCATAAATTGACGGTTCATCCGACAGAAAGAAGAATCCACCAATAACAAACAACCTAATATAGATTTGCAGTTAAAATGTTGGACATTTACATTGTGTTAATGCAGAGACTCCTCAGACCATGGTTGCAATATACCAAATACAAAGATCAAAATAAGTTCACTTACAGCAGTACAGCGAAGACTTGGTGAATACTGAAGCAGCCGTGATGCAAGGTCAATTGCTTCAGGAGGCATCCTCTTGTTAAATACCTAAAAGGAAACATCACGAATATTTATCCAAAAAAAAAAAAAATTCCACAACGCCAATAGTATTGAAAAATTTAAAAACTACGCTAGCCAGGCAGAGAGGGCACCTCATCTCAGACATCAGAAAATACCCCACATGCAAAATATCACCAGTCATATTGTAATTGGATGAACATTAAGTATCTGATCTTCAAACAGGGGGAACTGTGTTTCCTTCAGTAGAGGATTGTGATGTCCCATTTCAACAACATTACTACCATCAGATGCCATCTAAGGTATCTTTCACCCTTTATAAGTTCCAAATGGACTAAAGCAAAACAGAATGCACATGGGACTACAGATGCAACTAGGTCACCACCAAAATTAGTGAGACATTCTAGACACCACTGTTTGAACCAAAATTGTGTCACAAAATCAGAAGCCTAACAGAAAAACATTTACGGTACTTATATGGAATGAAAAATAACCTTGTGCCAAGGATGAGCCTTGATTTGGGGAAATCGAAAGTCTGTGTAGTTTGGATTCATGCATCGAATTTCTTCTCGAGTGGGTGTACCGAGAACCTGAAACGTTACATCAAATATATGGTCAAATAGTACCAGAGAGACTATCTAATCAGTATTGATGGAGAGCCTCACCTTGATAATCTCTACAAGTTGGTCCACCGCATTTTCTCCAGGAAATAATGGCTACAAAAACAAAAGATGTTTTAGAAAGAAACAAATAGCAGTTAAAGTAATAATACATATATATAACCCCAAAAATGACACGTGGGCCAAAACCTCAACCCCCCTCTTTTCAAAAAAATAAAAATAAATAAATAAATAAATAAAAATCAAGCAGTGACTTTCAGTAGCAAATGCGGAGCTGACATAGATTACTTAAAACTTTTGCACTAACACCACTAACCTGACCAAGGAGAAGCTCAGCAAGAACACAACCTGCTGACCAAATGTCAATTGACGTGGTGTATTCTGTCGCACCAAATATAAGCTCCGGGGCCCGATAATAACGAGAGCATATGTATGATATATTAGCTTCGCCCTTAACCTGATGAAATCTTATAACTCTTAAAATGAAGCATAAAACACAAGATTCAATGTAACTATTGCAACCAATGTTTGCATATTGAAGTTTATAAACTGCCCAGTAAATAGGCAATTTCAGAATGATGTGCTATTCTTGTAAGGGGTGGCCCGAGACAAGAAACATGCATCCCAAAGCGATGGATAATATGCAGTTTCAATGGAAAGCCAAATGCACATCTTGTCACATAAGACTGAGGAACTATTGCTAACCATATGATATACAATATAGCTCAAGAAGACCGGTGGGTGAAGAACTTATAGAAAAGCACATGCAAGAAAGCTGAATAAGCCAAGAAAATAGACAAAATAGAAAGGAAAAGTAATTACAAGAACTTTTGCACTCCCAAAATCACAAAGCTTGACTTGGTGGGTCAGAGTATCGACCTGCAAAGTAACAATAACAATTATATCCAGACAAATACTATTGTTTTTCGAAAGATGAGAAAGCTTATTCTGCAGAATACCAGAAGATTTTGTGGCTTCACATCCCTGTGACAAACCCCTGGAACATTATGAATGTACGCTAGCCCTCGAAATATCTGTCAAGAAGTTTCTGTTAAATATCACTGAACAAGGAAAGATTTCAAATTTATGCCAGACAAGGAAAAACAGTCTCTAATTTCTAAATTTACCAAAAAATAGAGAGAACAGTCCATACTTGATACGTATAGAGTTTCACATAAAGAAGCGGCATCCTCTGGTTCATACTGCTGTAATGCTTCAGAACCCGATACATATTTTCAGGCACGTACTCCATGACCAAATTCAGAAACAGCTCATCTCTACTAGTAGTAGAAAAGAAGCAATGTTTCAATGAAACGACATTTGGGTGATCCATTAAACGCATTAGCTGCAGCTCTCGATTTTTATAGCGTCTATCCTGCAAAACCTTCTTTATGGCAACCATTTCTCCAGTTTCCAAGCACTTTGCCTGAGAAGAGTGATAGCGTATTAGTAAGGTTCAAACAGCAAGGTGGTATTTGATTTAAGGAGCCCAACAATGTACCTGGAAAACTACTCCAAATGATCCGGTGCCAACAACACGTTCCGCCTTATAGCTGATGGTCTACAAGAAGCATTGAAGGATGACACTTCAGTTTTGGAGGACAACATGATACTGGACGACTAACTGAAACAAATCCCAACTTTGATGCGAATCTTCTTGAGTAAGTAAGACCTCTCAGAGGCAAACCATGAAATATTAGTTGGACTGCATTTTTACTCAGCTTTAATAGGACATGAAACTCAATGCCTCTTTAAGAGAGCTGTAGCTTACTTCAACGGCAAGAAGAATGCAAAGACTACATCTAGATACAACCAGAGCCATGGAAAGTACAGATATTGTTACCTGCTTGGGTTCACCATTTTTTCCACCGATTGTGGTTGAAATAATCTGACCAGTGACGGCATCATTATTCTCAATAATAGCGGGTGACGCTTCCTGTAGTGAAAAATGCCATGCAGGGTTAAAAATGAAATTTCAAGACTCCCAATAAATTGGAGTAACGGACTAAAATTACACTGGTGGAGCAGTTATTACAAACAAAGTCAGTCTCACTGAATTTAGACTTTAGTATACCGTCAATCTTCAGCAGTCATAACACTTGCACTATAGATTCTAACAGATCCATCAAAGTACAAAAGAACAAGTGCGCGGACATGAACACATGTAAGCAACACGTGTTCTGCAGAAAGCATGAAAAGGCATTATATCGTCATCCGACTCAAGGAGTTTCCACGATCTCACCTGATTTTGTGGTGATGTTCAATGAAGGATTACTTACATTCAAACAAAAAACGACGAGCTCATTCAAAGAGCAAAACCAAGAGGCCTGAGACTCTTTTCTCTTTATCGGTAGCAACAACAAATCTACTCCAATGGGGTAAGAAAAACTGGAATGACAAGTCATTGCACGGGTGAGGCTGAGTAAAATGAGTTTGAAGATATCAACTTTAAGAGTTCAAGAAGCAATTTTGGATAGTCATATCTCCTAAAACCTCGACGTACACACAGAAAGAGTGAATCGTGCTACATCTTTAACCCAAAGAGATAAAAAGAAAGCACCCTGAGAACAAAACAAAAAACAAAAGCTGGTCACATGATCATCTTTAATAAGTTAATCGAGATGAAAAGCGGGAATTCTCTGATGATCCTCATGACAAATGGCAGAAAAATAAATTGAGTCAACGTTAGGGAATCTTAAACAGATTTAAGTATGTACAAAATTTTGAAAAAGGGGTTACAAGAATAAATCACTTCTGCGAAACCCTACTTCTGGCCACCAATAATGCTAGTGAAGTAAAAACATTCACATCTGCGAAAATTGAGATTGCCAAGTCTCTAGCACCTAGCAAGTGAGAAAATGAGAACCCAGCTCAACAGGAGCGTCCACCAACTAACTTCTCTCACGGTCATCCTTTTATTCCTTTTCTCTTCATCTCTCAATCACAATCAAACACCACTTAGGAAAGAACTCTGAATCATTTCAACTTCCCCTTACGTTTTCCCCAAGAGCTAAAGAAAATTGAATGTGCCCCAAAAAAGCAGGCTGGACCGACGGATCGGATCTTCATCATGAAAACCAAGGCCGACATACGAACACATTGAGAAGACGAGACGTCGAGAGACCTAGAACGCACACAGACCGAACCACCGCCCACAGTAAAGTTTCAGAAAGTCCCAGACAAGCGAGCTCAGATCTCCGGCGAAGAGGACCAAAACCCTACAAACGCGAAGATCACTCAAAATTTGAGCAGCAAGCGAAGGCTCTGAGCTGGATCGTCCAAAGATCGTGATCTCAGAAATCGCCACACACAACCAGTCACTATAAGCCGCACCGCGTGCCCAAACGAGAGAGAGAGAGAGAGAGAGAGAGAGAGAAATGGGATGAGAAGAGACCTTATCGGTGTCCATTGGATCATGCTGCCGTGAGGCGCGCTTCAGAGGGTCGTTCTCCGGCTGAGGTGGCGGCGGCTGATGTTGGTGGTGCGGCCCCAAGGGCATGGAGGCCATGTGAACAACGTACAGACACCCACTCTCTCTTCTCTCTCTCTCTCTCTCTCTCTCTCTCAATCAGATTTTCTCTCTCTTCTGTCTCGATGAGGAACAAGAGTGAGTGAGAGAGAGAAGCAGCGAGCGAACATAAGAAGAGAGAGAAAGTTAGACCCACGCCAAGTTTTAAGAGAGTGACGACAACGCTCCAATCATTTTGATTAATTTTAATTAATTAAAATTTTATTATTATTATTTTATTTAATTTTTGGTCGGAGGTTGTAATCTCTCTGTCGGGAAATGCAAGCTCATCGTCCACATGGAACCTCATGCCACACAAAATAAGAGCTTCTTGACAGAGCTTCTTCTTAGCCTTTGCAATTAGAACCTAATTGGTAACTTAAGAGGAGGCAGCGCCTAATTGAAGTTCTTTGAATTATCACACCGTTAATTCATATTTTTGACCTATGAAGGAGTATTCCATTTTGCATTCCCTGCAATGATTATGATAAACTTTTTCCCTATATGTTTACGTTAAAAGTGCCGATTTTCCTTCCTTTGCATGAAACCGACGTGTGTCGAGCAATGCAATAGTAATCGAATTAACGTAAGGAAATCTGAATACGTTGAGTTGACTTGCTCGTTATGAAGAAGCTTTCGCCACGCGTTGTTTCTCCGCCGCCCCAATGATTGCAGAGCTGGTTGACAGATATCCTTATTTTCTTTCCTCTTGTGTTAATTGTGGACACGTCAATAGTAAGTTACGTAATTAAAACAAGGATGAGGAAGCAGAGGAGGAGGAGGAAGAGGAGGTGAGTCGACTAGAAGGACGAGTAATACCCAAAATGACCCTTAACATATTACCATGCAAAAAATTGCTTAACTAATCTTTTGGTAATATCACAAAAAAATCATAAATCTATTATAAATTGTGTCAATTTAGCCCCTATTTTTACTTCCTAAAACTTTTGCATTCGTGCCAATTTAGTTCATCTAGCCAAATTTTGCCTACTAGCATTGATGTGGATGTCAGCACTAACGTGGCAATTATTAACAATATATTTTCAATGTTTTTATTTATTTATTTTATTTTTTTCTTCTCTTTCTTCCTCCAATCGACCAAAGGCAAGGGCTGTTAAAGCTTAGCTCACCCAATAACGGCGAGGTCAAGCCTCGCAAGTGACTGTCGAGGTCGACTGGTTAAAGTTGGCCGAATTAATTGAATTGGAAAAAAAAAATTAAGATTGAATTGATATAATCGTAACATATTTAGAATTTTTTTTTTTGGTAATTTTCCCGGAAGCTTTTGCAACCTACAAAATCCACTTTCCAATCTCAGCCGAAATCAAGACTCGCAAAATTTCTTACACCGAATCTATTGATATAAATGTAACATGTTCAGGTGCTTGTTGGGCGGGCGCTCTCTGAACTGAAGTTCCATCGTCAATCTCAGCGATCTCCATCGCCAATTTGAACGAGTCGGAACCAATCCATGCGGAAGCGACAAGAACCTTCATCCCAAATTGCATTGTCTATCTGAGAATCTCATGATGAAATATCATCGTGAAACCGAAGGTTCGCGTGCTCAAAACCAATCTCGTATGAACTTTCCAGACAAGACAAGAGGGAGTGGAATCTAGGGGCGTGAGTGACAGGGAATTACTTTGAGCTTTCAACTCCCGACAATGTGTCCTCCAACTGGGACTGAGGCCTACCCAACTTTGGGACAGCATCCCACAACTTTCAGTGCAGGATCTTGGGAATCAGACTGGCGAGCTTGGGGTCTTTATGTGGAATGGTGATCTTGATCACACAATACACATTCAAGAGGGGGAAAAAGGATGTCACCATGCTATCCCGAAATCGCACAAGCCCCTTGCTGCGTCGTCTTTAACTAAAAACGACATAGGCGATGGCGTGGAATACAGGAGCGCACAAAGCAGTTTTCGTTCGCAGTATTTTGCAACGACATACTTGTACAGGCTAGATCCAATGACCAATGAACCGTTCCAATCGTCGAATTACATGAAAATCAAGCGAGGAATTCCGCGATATTTATGAATTAGTCGGTTTATCCGAAGTTCGGACAAGTATTTTTGTAAGATATTGTGAAGACACGCTAAAGTTTAAAAAAAAAAGTTATGATGCTCAGTCGAATTACCTTTATAGTTTCGTGTCTCGATTGAACTAATAAAAGCCTCTTCTCTTTTCGAACCAGCAAGAAGGTTTTCCTTGACCAAACTCCTAATTTCATGTCCCTCTTCAGAATTTTTTCCCCCACCCAAAAGTAGGTGATATGAATTAGCCCAATCTCAGCAAAAAGATGTCCAAGTTCTCTGCCTTAAAACCCACTAAATGTAAGGGAGGATCCTTTCTTTTTCTTTCCTAGCCAATTGATGGCAGTGACCCTCCACATAGACCCCACTTTGAAAGCAAATTTCTTCTTGGATCATTCCTGAGTCATGATAGAAGTTGACCTCGGAGTAACTTTGCAATCTTGGTCCTACCAAGAGCCATCATTGAGGCCGATGCTCTGATCATTATCCACAAAGAGGATAGACAATAAAGTTTCAATTTTTGCTAATCACAAAAGTATAAGCCCATGTCTTGAAATTTCATCAAGTTCCTATCTTCAGGGGGGGGCGGGGCATGAATGATAAGGCTGACCATATGGCCGACGCAGTTTTTCTCTTTAAAGAAATCTACCTACTGAGTTATTGGGGAGAGCTTCTGGTCCTCATTGCCTGGGCCGGCTTGCGCCAGCGATCAGTCTTATCCCACACCTGAAAGGAAAATTGAAGCTCAAAGTACAGAAATCTAGTGGACCAAAAGCGAAATTGGCCCTTCATACCTGACTCAAGAGTAGGAAAAAAAGAAGAAAAAGAAGTTCGTCTCACCATGCAGAGATGCAACTGAAACTCTGGAGTTGCATGAACAGAGCTTGCAAAAAGTCTAAATGGAGTTCTGGAGCCTATCAGTGAGTCAGTGGTGGGTCCAAATCCATGCATTTCTTATGGAATTACTGTATTTTGTTCTCTTGTGCACAGTCCTAGTTTGGCCATTTCTGGTTCATACCCACCCTTTTTTTTCCCCAAACCCAGAAAAGGAAGGGAAAGAGAGAATTCTTCTGATTGAAAAGGATGAGCATCATCAGCATTGTTTCGAGAGAAGCATGGCAACTCGGCCAAACTAAGTGTGCTGAGGGCTCCAGGAGAGATATAATAAGGGTTAAGTAGGTTAAAAGGTGATTTTGGCCCAACGACAAAGTAGGATAAAGAAGATCTGTGTGTTAATGCAACGTCCGCAACCGAACGAAATCATTGTTCGATGCACTGCTCAACAGGAAACAAAGCTCCCAGTCAAATCACGAGAAGTGCGAACGCGAATATAACTCCTAAAATCCAAGGATTAAGGATGAACAGCTCTCGTCGAAAGCAAAAAGGAAAAACCCGAAGATCACCCCCATCAAAACTAGCTGCGGAGGAGACGAGACATACAGAAGTAGAGAATCAACCAGTTCATGTGCCGGCTTTTACCGGCTTTCACAGATCTGTTCCAGTCAAATTTGGGGAGGGCGTAATTGAAACGGACCAGAGAAATTCCTGCTTAAGGAGAGAGCGGGTCAGCATCCTATCTTAAGACTTGTGACCCACATAGTTAATCAGTCTCATGTCAAAGCCATAGGTTCTCCGCCCCTTTTGGTATGGAGCGACACTCATTACTTCTCTTATGCGAATGATATCTCATCCTCAACGAAGCAAATAAGGCAAGGAGTGGATATCTGATTCGTGCGGACTTCCTTTTTGGTCGCGTTCCTCCTTTCAGTGTCTCTTGGCGAAGACAGTGCCATGTAACAGAATGGCTAATCTCCTTCCACCGGGAGACGGTTCCTCGTCAAGCACTTCCTGTCCTGCTCTATCCTATCATCGATAACATGAAATTCAATAAGCCTTCCTGTCCTGTCGTATCCTTCACCTGTAGCACATGAAGTGTTTCAACCATCTCCATGGTTTGCCTGCGTTGAGGAATCCTACATCTCACCTCCAAGTTCCGGCACAAGTCAACTACTTCATCGATCAGGGTTCCAATCATCAAATCGTCCATTTCTTAACGTAACTACCTAGAAAGACAACGATTTCTCTATGTTTGCGAAGGAGACATCAACCAGACTCTGCTATGAAAAAAAAATCTTACTTTCCTCCTCCAACAATGATATGCACGATTGAGGTACCATTTTCCTCTAGTAAGCAAAGAAGCCATCTCAACACAAGCACTGCAATGGTATGACATAATCATAGTTTGCACCACGAAAATGTGAGTTTGGCCAAGTACAAAGAAAACAACAATATTTCAGACTGCATAGTGAACATGTGCACTACGACATATGAGATGCATGGTTATTAACATGTGGATGCAACAGTCCACAAACATTATTCCCATACATGTCATAATTCAATAGATACATGTGTTCCTCAATAAAGAAAGACCATGTTAAGGGGAACATACAATCCATTTTCTTATTGATATTTCCTAAGTGTCAAGAATACATTAGTTGAGCGAAGAATTGTTCCTTGAGTCTAGTCCCTAATTCTCAGCTAAACTGAAAGAAATACGAGAAGCAAGCATCTCCAATATGCCTACAAGCTGTACTACAGACATGCAAAGTTTACGGCCTTCAGCTATACAATGAAAGTCACTACTGTAGCCGCACACTTCCTGTGAAGCAAACTTGTTAAGGAAAAAAAACATTCATCTACCACTGGTTTGGGAAAGCCTCTCTGTAACATGAATCTTCATCTGACTTCAGTTGCCTGACTGTTGCATCTGTTGCACGGGCATTCAGAAGTCTCTGAGACAATCTATCTTTTGTCGTCACTTTTTTTGCGCAGCATGGCTGCGAGTGTTTCTTTCTTATTTCTGGATGATCGTTTATCAGTACCAATACTATCAATGTCTTCTGCAATAGCTGCGGATCTTGAAGTGGAAGCCAATGCAGCTTCACGAAGAACTGCTTCATTGTGTTCGCGAATTTTAGCTAGCTTGGCACGTTTCAATGATTGCTTGTCATTTATTCTCTTCTCTATTTCTTCTCTATCTCGAGTCCTGACATTCTTCACAGCTTGTTTTGCCAACTCCTTCACTACATCAGTCTCTGGACACAAGTTCTACAATCTGCAGAGACATTCTGGTCGAGTGGATGACCAGCACTATCACGAGGAATAATGGGTCCATGGAAGGGCAAACTTTTAAATCTCTTCTCTGACACAAGCCCCCTCTGCTTAAGGAGCATGGCAGGTTTGATATTTACTTGCTCTTCTTTGTAGACAGTTGCCTGAACATTCACTCTTGCAATTTTTTCTGCTGGAATAACAGCTCATAGTCTACCCGACCCCAATGGCTTTCCAGATCCAATCCCTCTGATTAGCCAGAACACCACTATTCGAACCCCAATTGTTCAAGTAAGGGCCCCATCTCATCACTGAGCTTCTAACGAGCTTAGTCTTGAAGTATTGTTTCACCATCTGATTCATTGGAGGCCTTACCGCCACCAGATTCTCCATATCTGCATCCACCAGTCATGCTTTTCAACCCACTCGTTGATGGAACAGATGGATTTCCATATTGGGTTTCTCAGTGTTGTTGAAGACCCATTATCACTTGTTTGCAATCTTTCCCTCTTCCCAGATATCTTCTTCCTCTTCTAGTCATGCTTTCAGTAGTTGGCAAAGCAGAAACTAGTTCTTCGCATTTCCTCTTTACTAAATAATCTGATTTTGAATTTGATTAACTCCTTCAAAGTCGATCTCTCAGCCTGTTATCTGTCACGTCACTTCTAACCACACAGTGATCCATTCTTGTACAGAAACTAAATGCCTTGTCACTAGAAGTCTGTACAGCTCCCTCAATGCATCAAACAAAACTTTGTTATCCACATCCTCATGAACCTTTTTCTGCTTCTTTCAGTGACGCAAGACTAGCTGCAGGATTTCACGAGAACAAAACTCATCACACTCTTCATCATCAAGGGGAACAAGTGGCACTGGCTCCTCCTTAGTACTACTATGTCAGACATTCCCCATCTCATTCACCGTGGTTTGTATTTCTTCCTTTATCAAGGGAAAACTTTCCTGAGAGTTTCGAATTTTTTGCGTAAAATTTCCTGAGTTCGAATCTCCTTTCCTTTTCTCTCCTGTTGAATCCTAGCTGCACTTCCTGTATATCGGGGAACTGCATCTAAGGTTGTTTTGCAGTAATCAAATCCTAATCTAAGCTGTCTGTAATGAACACCAAAAGAAGCATTCCATTTCTCCAAAAAACTCAATGGCCTTGGAATGCAGTCGAGATGCGACTGCTGGAGGTGCTGCATGGCATATTCTCCGGAAGCCCACGCTGAAGCTTAACAACTGATCCAAGTTCTCGACAATAAGGGTTCTGAACAGCTTTGATCGCATAAGAGTTCATCAATTATAGCAGCGACATGTACCGGACTGAGAAATATCAAATCTGGATGTATACAATCTATAGAATACGTATGTCCAAGACCAAAAATAAGAATAAACGACCCCCTATAAACCAACATGATGAATATCCATCAAAAACCATATGCACTCAAAAGTTCTGTCGCCATCAATATAATTCTTTCCAATTGATCCAATATGTGTACTTTAAACCCCACAATGTGACTATAAACCTTTAGTCCAAAGCACACGCCAAATAAATTTAACATATCAAACATTAAACAGTCAGCACTTTTTGATGATTAAGACCGGAAATCTCATACTAACCAGGATATCAAACTTCCTTATTGCCATATTGAAACTCTCCAGGCAATTACGGACTCCAACCATATCTCAAAGACTTCACTAAACCAGGAACCAGCCAATATTCTTTTTGCCGAAAGGAACAACTGGTTGAATTCCCAACCAGCAAGGAACACGCCTAAAACACCTAATTTCGTCGCTTATCCTATCACTATCCCGCACAGCCCCAAAACGCAGCACAGCATTAGTAATCGAAATCGAAATCGAAATGGAAGCCATTGGCGAATCCTCGCGAACCACTGAGAGTTGGTTTCGCTTCATGAGGGACATGAGGTTTGAGCGGGCGATCCGAAGCTCCGAATCGGAGTACCTGACGACGGACTTGATGGCCTTGAGGAGCGAGGGTCGACCTCCGAGGCGTCGTGTTTCGTCGCCTTCTCGATCACTGGCGCACCTGCTTTCCTCCTCTTCCATCGTGTCCAAAATCGGTCGATTGGTGGCTGGATTGCTATCGAACGAGTGACTGCAATGCCAATTCGTATCGAAGCTTCGCTGAATCAACGAGACGCCATTCGTTGAAGTCGAAGGACTGTGATTAGGAATGAAGGGGACGACGCCATCGGGACGCGAGCTTGAATTTGCAGGGCAGTCTTTCGAAATTGCAATGATTCGGATCGAAGGCGGAGGCTACCGCGGATAAGTCAAAAATGTCGGTTTGCTTCGTAATAAAACACACTTAATCGTGCTTTATAATTAATCAGGTCTCTGGTCCACATAAACCCGCTTGAGAATCAGGCCGAATCTCCGCCACGCCGATCGCTTCCGATCTAATCCGATTTCCAGATTCTTACAATTAAAAATGGGACCAGTGATCCGATTTAAGTTCCTGAGGAAGACGGACTTTGATGGGCGAACATCAATCATGCCTAATTTCATAATTGGGCAGTTGGTATTTACTCTTCCTTTTTGCATTATTAATATCATGTACAATTTGGCACTATCAAGACAAAAGAGTTTTGTAGTTTGGACATGTAAGTTATGTGCCCTTGAAAGTTTAACTCAGAAATTTTCCTAATAATGTATGGTAACATAATATGAAAAGATAGTTTGAATCTTATCATATCATACTTGTCAGTCATTTTGTCCAACATTCTTATAGATTTACTAACGTCGTCTTCATACAATTTATAAATTGTCGACTTTCCCCTTTTTTTACTAAATTTTATTTTTCTTTCTTGCCACAACACATATACTAACTTTTATACAAATGTACATTAATCTTCATTTGACGGGCTTACCCATCTTCTTTCTAATCACTATTATCAGCCAGTTTGCGATACCAACTCCGCTGTAGTTAAGTTACCAATATTTATTTTTTTTTATCCTCTCATTTTTTCCCTTATTTCCATACAAGAATGACTTATCGTGTACAAACATTTATTCACGTTTCTTTACCAATGCCCTAAAGATACATCTTATATGAAATTCAACTTACATTTAACAACTTGTCGTTTTCCTGTGACAAGTTGCCACAACTTTTTATTTTGTCTGGGGGGTCGACACTCTCATTTAATTACTTATCACGAATATTTATTTGATTTTATTTATTTACTTTACTATTCTATTGATTACCACATTGTTTGATTATCTGTAAAACTTCTTGAAGTTACCTACTCTTTTAGAATTACATCACTCCTCCGTAGATGTGAGCGAAGTCGAATTTTTATGATTAAATAACTAACTAATTGTGTGTTACCAAATCCTATTTGAGTTAGTCAATAATATTTTTTTAGTTATTTTTAATACCATACTTCTATTATGATTTGACAAAACAGCTTGCTTATGTTTTATTTATTTGTTAAATTCCTGTATGTAATTGAAATTATTAATCATTGTTTGTGTGACTTATAACTTTTTCCAATTAAAACGATTTACTATTTTGGTTACCGGATCTCATTCGAGTTGCTTACAATCAATTTACCCTTTTTTTTTCACGGGCTTTTTTACTATTCTTTTATTTTTCACTTTTGATTGTCTTTGCTTACCTACCCTTTTGATTTACTACCATTTGGCGCATTTAACACCCTAACTAGAGTGATGACGAACTTTTTTTTTTTTCAATCAAATTACTACTAGTTTGCTTTTCAAATTCTATTTGAGTTGGTTTCAAGTTATTTGGTTTTTTGTTTAATTTCCTTTAATCTCTTATCTCAAATAAAAATATATATTTCCTTATGTTTTACCAACTTTTACTTGTTACTTTTCACGACACTAACACCTTAAATTCAAAAAAGTTCGTAAGTTAGGCATATACAAAAAAGTGGTAAAGATATATACACAATTGCTAATTTAACGACTCTATAAATAGAGTCGGTTAACGTCACAAATACGGCGATACTTAAACTGACATTGATCAGCTTTCTATCAGCAATTTTTTTTTAAGTATTTCCATCACTGTCAACAAGATACAGGACCAAAAAAAAAAAAAAAGGACGTAGATTAAAATGATGGACGCTACAACGTAACAACACTAGGAGATATCCAGATAACAGCAGGACACAGTCATGGATGTAGCAGCGAAGAACTGGATTCGCCCTAATTTCGCTATATCTACGATAAACTGAACTGGGATATTGTTATTTTTCTGAGCCGAAGAGTATTTTCAAATTCAGTCCAAGCTCAAACTCGAGTCCGAGCTTAGCTCAATCAAGTTTAAGCACTGTGGAAATTTCGGTCATAAAAGTCGACTTGACATATCGCGTGTGACTATACAACCTATACTCCTAGCCAAGCTCGCAACTCAGCGTTTTGCGGACATCACGTGCCAGAGACTCATCACAACTAGATTCCCTTCGACAGGATTTCGTCAGAACTTATTTATCGACTATTGAAGTGCTCATATTCAATAATTGGAGTCGGCTGGAACTCGACTTGCTACAACCCCGACCTTGATATTGGCCTTGAATTAATTTCCACTTTTGAGCCTTATCGACCCTCGCTGACTTTCCGCAACCAAATTCCTAATGTGGCAACAGGTTTTTTTTTTCCACTCACTGAACGACGATGTTTCTTTTTTTATTTAATCCATGATTGCGTGATGCCGGTATCTCGACATGACTTAACGACTTATTACATCTTACGCCAAACAATGTAGACCCTATCTTTCCCCAACCATAAGTGAAGTTAGGGATCTACGTTGTCCCACGATGCAGCCGTTGAAAAAAACCACCCCAAGCACACAATGATGTATCCCCAAAAGAGAAGACCAAACCACCACCTTACCTCGGGCTTTCTGAATAGGCTTTGAAATGGGATCACTGATTGACAAGAGTGCTCCACCAAAAGAAGTAGTGGCTCTGAGCTTCGGGTTCGTAACAGTTCTCATCTATTATGGATGTCGGGTTGTTATCGTGCTGCGGGTCAAGTCTCTTCATCACGGTTAAACACCACTCGGAGCCCGAGACGTTGTTATCTAATATTCTGTATATATTCTAGAATATATATTATTGTTTATATAAAACTCTAGATTGTTTCCTATGATTAGGGCCGTGTGTTGTACCTTTTTAGTATGGCTTCGTGCCTCAATGCCATATAGCGTCATCAATTCAGATCTTTGTTTCTATCTAGCAAGTACGTTCTACCGACGTGCTAGAAGTCCAGACCGGTTATCCAACAAGAAGAACGGCAACCCTTCTCAGTGCTCACATAGTCGATCCGTGCAGGACGATTACACTGCATTAAACAAGAAGATGCGTCGGATTAATCAAAGCAAATGCCCCCGAACATGCAAAGGGAAAGGTTAACGGGAGGAATCTCAATCACACAGGACAACCATCGAACAAAGAATGCACTCAGCAGCCCAAAAGAGAGGAAAAGCGAAGGTGGGAAGTGAGGATCAAGCAAGGTGCATTCAAGAAGGGTCGCCATTCTCTTTTACTAAAATATTTGGACAGAAAGTGATATCTGAGTGTCCGATATTGTGTACGCACATTTTACTTGGTGCTATAAATTTTCCCTTTTTTTGTATCACTTAAAATGATTATTTGAGTGGGCCAACTCCGGTGACCGTCTCTAGAAATGTTACATGGCGTTTCAATGGCTTGCTAGAGATCCTAGTCAATATATAATACAAAATTCTCAAATTAATTATAAATAATCCACTTAATATTAAAAAAATAAAAATAAGCTAAAAATAAAAAAATAAACATTAAATTCTAAAAGGCGATGCAGGCTGCAGCATTTACATTTGAAAAATTATAATGCAATCTCCATCACTTTTTCGCAAAAAACATGCAAACATTTACTCCCTAATTTGTACTGAAAAAAATAGAAAAGATAAATTAAGCTACACTTAACTAACTACAACAAAGTGCAAAAAAATTAAAGAAAACCGCTAGCAGAGGTGAGGCGCATAGTGCCCTCGCTGCGTACTGGCATGGCCTTGTTGACTAAATGGGGGCTGGTCAGCTAGGGGTCGCCCCACCGAAGTTCTTGGCGTGGCCTAGTAGCCCTCCGCCCGGCCTAAGTCCGTAGGTTGCCACTGGTGGTCAACATTTGCCGATGGGCCTCTATGGCTAGGCTTGGTGCAAGGGCCAGTGACTCTTGGCCAATGCTTTGTGAGGCTGCCTTTGTCGTTGCCTATTGAGTTTTTTTTTTTTGGCACTTATTTTTTAATTTTAGAGTGAATTTGATAAAAATGGCAATGTGGACTTATAAATGATGTGAACACTAAATGTTTAAATAAGAATACAACGTATTATTTTGGCGGAATTTCTTGCCGTTGACGACTAAAATGATCCTTTTTTTCTTTGATTTAGCAACTTAGTGATCCAAAAAATAATTTCCATCAAAGTGACGTCATTACACAACTATTAGCACTTTAGATGCCCTTTATACCCTAAAAAATAAGTATCGAAGTACCACAAAAATCACACCCACCTGGTAGATTTATTAATTGGCATTTATTCACCTTTGTTCGTTTATTTAAACGTCAATAATGTTGCATACCAAATAAGAGGTTTGTACAGTTGACGACAAGATGGCGCTTTGAAAGTTTAAACTCGAGTTTCCTATAATGCATGAAAAATAATTAGAAAAAAAAGTATAGTTTTTTTTCAGTATTAAAAAAAAAACAGTTTTCATTTGTACTATACTGTTAACTTGGCGGAGTGTACAAACTTCTTCTGAGATTACTAACTTTTTTTTACCGTTATATAGATTGCCACTGTCTGTTTGAGGGTTACTTAACCCTCTCATTGTACCAATATGCACAATTTGCAGTGTTACTAACTCTTATTTGATTTTAGTTACCAATATTATTAGTCTGGTCATAGACAGCGAACTTCCTCGCTCGTGCCTAACAAAGGAACTTCTCTTTATCATGTTTTCATTGTCTCGTTATTCACATTTCCTTTACCCCTGCTTCTACATGTAGTCCAATATTATGAATTAAAATTCAACTTACAACTTTAGCGACCTGTGTTTGAGTGTTTTTTTTAATTTTAAAATTTAAGTTACCACATAACCCAACTAGTACTTTTTGTTTAGCCAACTCTTACAATTACTCATTAAACACCAACATTTATTTATCTTTGTCTTTAATTTAAATTACATGTATTCTACTTAAGGTTACACTTTATTCAAGTTATCTGTCAACTGAACATTTCTCAAGTTTACCTGCTCCCGTGTTTACAAAAAAATTAACCAACGCCCAATTATAATGTACTAACGATCAACTTTTTCTACCTCTCCCCCCCCCGTTCCTCCCCGCCGCTCCCTTACACTGAATAATTACCAACTAATTGTGCATCATCCAATAGTCTCATCTTGAGTTTAGTTAAATCAACCTTCATTATTTAGTTTATTTTTCAAAAAATATCAGCTTTCTGGTCTCCCTTCTTAAAAGAAGAGTCCTGACAACAAAAAATGATTTGCATATTGTTTTATTTTATCCTTTAAATGTGACTGCTGAGGTCACGCCATCTTCATTATCAATCAATATGTTGTGTCCGTATGTATAATTACTGTACTTGTTATCCCGTGCGATTAAACTGACGACTACCTATTTTATGTTTTTATCGTGACCGTCTTTGTTGCGAGAGTGTGTTCACTTCTACATATTGGTTTCATTCTTAATTTTTTCAGATAAAAGTTTCCCAATCTTATTGTCTTGTCTGGTACCTATTTCTTTTGTGGAATTTACCCACCAATGGAGAATTCGATTGTAGAAAGCTTATACTATATTCTAAGCTTACCACATAGGTTTTGAATAATAACCGTAGCTATACAACTTAGAGAGCACACACCTCTATATTTGGAGTTGGTTTTCACCGTTTATATTTATGGTTATTTTGTTTTATAAGTTTCAAAGGTCCGTTTTAGAAAAAAAAAAACTCTCGCGAAAACTTAATGTTCTTATGTTTCACCACGATGTCATCCTCCGCATGACAGTCATGTTGGAGAGGTTCGTTTAATTTCGACTGAACCAGGTTAACTTAGATATTTCCGGACAATGTTTTGTTAAGATAAATCCCCAAATTGCTCAATTTACAGCGAGCAAGGGCTGTCCGAATTTTAGTGAGTGGGAAACTTCTCACAAACATGATACGATACCACTGCATCGACTAAAAGCAAAGAGAGAGTTCAAATTGAACCTTATAGAGATCACCACCATACATAAAGTTCGAACAGCTCGAACCATGAAAAACTTCTATTCCTATTCGAAGTTTTAAAGCTAATGTCCTATCAAAATCACATGGCCTCAAGACTTTCATCGACCATTAGGATTTCAACTTGCAGGTTCGTGAAAAGAAAAAGCTTATCTCTCGATTTCAGCTCATGACTCCAATGATTGCGAGCCGCTGCCCATTTGAGTCAGTGTGCGAGTGTGGCAAGAGTCCACGCTCACCAAAAATCATAAGATGCTGCAACTTCGGGCTCGCGAAATAGGAGAAAAA